>JAJIZJ010000204.1:0-83660 GCA_022606455.1 Callitettix versicolor | reverse complement strand
TTGCAATTTAATGCGGTACAAAATGGCGTATGTGCATAGTTGTAGACTGCAAGCGTTAAGGTTGCCGGTTCAAATCTATCTGAGTAATTGTGACTTTTTTATAACACTACACGTCGCAATATTTCACCTAGGAATATATTTATTTCAGTCTTTCGTGCTTTGTAACTATTGTATTTATAAGTAATATATAGTATATTCAGTGGAGAAAATTCAAACTAGATCCTCGAATTTGCAATAACTCATTTGACTCATTCAGTCCCTCAATCGTCTGCTGTAGTTCATTCAGTCCCTCAATCGTCTGCTGTAGTTATTAGCGTATTTAAAAGTAGTATATAGTAAGTAAAGAGGCGAAAATGAATCAGACAAAGTTCTGCGATATTTGCAATAAAAGTATCAGCTCAAAGCAATGGTGGCGTCATGTGAAGCGAATACACAACCGCGTCGGTGCTGGGATCTTGGTGATGGACAAGCAAAGTCTAGATGTATGCGTGTTGGAGCGACTGACACCTTACGAGAACACGACAATCATAGGCGATTGCTTTGTAGAGAAGCTATCCATACCGAGAGGCGTGTCTGAGAGAATAGACGGCGATTCCTGGCTCAGCACGGCAATTAGAGAGTTTAGAGAAGAGACGAATTGTACAAACGAGGTGGAGGTTGTGTCCGAAGAGCCTTTCCGGCTTTGGTGGAACGATGCGCGCAAAACGTTCACGTATCGTGTTTACTTGGGCCTTGTGTCGGGTGGGTTCAGTTTCAGGCGTTGTCAAGACCGGAAAGCTGTGTTTGAGAACAAAAGTATGAAACGCACTTTGATGAACGTACGGAAGTACACTGAGTATATAGAGAATAAACAACTGAAATGCTATGAACAAAGTAATTATGCAGAGTTTGTCGAACTAGTTAAGAGGAAATTCGTAACAGAAATGAATTAGTTGCTTTATCATGATGAAGTTAAAAGTTCGAAGGAAGAAGTTTTAAATGGAGGTAAATATCGTATTATATTTTTTTTTTTAACGTCTGACTTATTCACGCATCACCGTATTAGGCCTAACAACCATGTCAGTTAGGATATGTATTATTCTTTAAAAAAATATAAAGGTTTTTCACGCATCACCATGTTAGGCCTAACAACCGTATCAATTAGATTATGTAGTATTCTTAAAAAAATAAAGGTTTTTTTCACACATCACCATAATAGGCCCAACATCCGTGTCAATTATGTTATGTAGTATTCTTTAAAACAATATACAGGTTTTTTCACGCATCACCGTATTAGGCCTAACAACCGTGTCAGTTAGGATATGTAGTATTCTTTAAAAAAATATAAAGGTTTTTCACACATCACCATGTTAGGCCTAACAACCATGTTAATTAGGTTATGTATTATTCTAAAAAAAAATAAAGGTTTTTTTCACACATCACCGTGATAAGCCCAACAACCGTGCCATTTGGGATATGTAGTAGTCTTTAAAAAAACAAGTTTTTTTCATGCATCACTGTGTTAGGCCTAACAACCGTGTCAGTTAGGATATGTAGTATACTTTAAAAAATATAAAGGTTTTTTTTACGTATCACCGTGATAGGCCCAACAATCGTGTCAGGATATATAGTAGGCTATTTTTTAAAAAAATATAAAGTTTTTTTCACGCATCACCTTGTTAGGCCTAACAACCTGTTGTTTGGTTATGCAGTATTTTTTTAAAAAATGGGTTTCTTATCACCCAAAACCCGTGTTAGACGTATTTTTATTGTTTTACCGATTTACAACACGTTACTGATTTTCACTGGGTAGCAATTTTGAGGTTATGTAGGTCACTTTTATTTTCGATTTTTATCGTACTTCTCGTGCTTTCATATTTTGGTTTCTTGCTTTTGGGCACATAATAAAGCATTTTAGTAACAAAAATATCGAAAAATCACCTTACAATTGGCACTCTGCGTAGGGATTTTTTTACATTTAATATTGAAAATTCAACACAAAGTAACAAATTAAAGTCAGTTTTGAAAAAAATTTCAACTAAACTATTGAAAATGTTACATTAAAAGCAATAATAATGCAATAAATAAAACACAGATTAAGATTCTTAAAATAGGATTGAATCTATGTTCATCTCAGGTACTTAAATCTCAGGTCCTGTAAATAACAACAGTTAACACATGCCACAAAACTAAAAACTAATCATTATTTTGGGCTGGGTAAGTAGTATAATGACGTTTTGTAAAACGGGAGTAGGCCTATGTGTATCTCATATACGTAAACCATATTTGTACCAAATTTCATCTCAATTGGTCCAGTGATATTTCAAAAAGTCCCTTTCCATTTTTACCACGATGTTCAACCATTCTTCAGTTGGATACATAAGATAGATTTTTGACAAAGTTGACAGCCAATCCCTTTGATTATTATGGCACTCTTTTGTTGGATGATCGTATACAAAAGTTGAGATGATTTTTTTTTTCTTGACTCTATACACTATATAGCCAGCCATCATTTTCAGTAAATCAGAGTTCTCCTGTAGATCACACTTCACATCATCTTCACTAACTTGCAAGTCATTTAAAAGGCTTCTCTTCGTCGGATTATCAGAAAAAAATATTCTTAAACTTAGTAACATTGCTTTGTAAAACCACATTTTTATTTTTAACCAAGGCCAGTTCTTATAATGCAAGTTGAATTTGTTCCTTCAAAAGTAAATTTTCATTTCTTAAACATTTCATTTTTTCTACAGAGGCATTATTTACAATGATATTTGTATTAAAATTACTGACTACGGAAATTGGGTTTCATTTACAGAATTACACGTTACAATTGCTCCGTCATTTCAGTTTACAGGTAATTTTTCTTGTGGATTTCCATCGGGCTCGTCAATAAGTTTTTTTAATGTTTCTTGGTTTTCAAATTTTTTAATCCTTGTTGCTCATTCAGAATCAACACATTTATTTTCAACGGTGAAAATGTTAAAACGTGGAATTTGTATTTGTTCACAGGAAAAATGTTCACAGGTTTTGTATTTAATAATTAGGATATAAAATCCCTTTTGAAATCATCGTCATTAAAATGAATTGAACAAACTTTAACATTATCAAAATTAAAATGATCTGCTCATTTGCACGCATGAACCCACGCTTTTCTCAGTCCTTCATTTTTTGTAATTCTATGAAATATAATTCCTTTCCCTTTACAATTCTTATCATTATTACAGCAATTGGTAATAGCGCAACCAGGCATTGTTATGTATACACAATTATACAATACTAAACAAAATACATTATGTTATTTTTTAGGATTCAAAACATACTTAAATATTTTCTTATATTTATTAAACCTCAAACACAAAACACAATTATCGTGTTGACACCTTTTATTTAAAACACTGACTGTTTAATAAACACCTATAGATTAAGTAAACATATCGAATCTCCAACTACATTTACAGAACATCAAATTGTTTAGCGGGAAACTATATATAGTAGCAGTGAAGAGTTTGATCCAGTGATGTCATGCGCGCAGTAGTCTATTGCGCAGACCCACCGTGTATTCTATTTACCATGAGTTCCTTATTTAGGTGCTTACTCTCCTGAATTCCTTTCTTTTGACCCTCGTTACGCAAGTTCTGCTCCATTTGGCCAACATTTTTATTGTGTAGTAAGATCCAGCTCATTCTATTTAATATTTTTAATTACGGAAACACCCAAGTAGCAAAGGAAATTAGGTTCGCCCATACATAGTCCTGCATGCCCATGTAAGAGTAAGGTATCCTTTGTGGTTGCCAGGGCTCAGTTTAATACACCATTAGGCCCAGTGTCATTCATTCCATCAGCACAGGTCACTTTACACTTTTAGAGTTATCCAAGCTATTAGAATGAATGTGTGGATCTTGAGTAGATGAGTGAGAGTAGTATGAGCTTGAGGTACGGTTGTATCGCTGAACCCATCAGCTGCTCACTTCAGCTACCTGCACCAGACAAAGTGAATATTAAATGATAAACAAATTTTTTTATAAACATTGTAGGTATAACAAAATTCAATTTTTAAAAATAAAATTATCGAAAATAATTTTGAATATAATCAGCTGTCTAAATTTCAGTATGTTTATTTTGGCATAAATGATAGGTAAATTATTCACAATGTGCTTGTTTCATTGTAATATGCATAATAAATTTAATAAAATTATTTACAAGTTTATTATTATGAAATTAAATTTTAGAATCATTTTTTACAAATTTTATTACTTATTGTATTCCAGCGCAATCGTTTTATTCTACACTATTATCTTTTCTGTTGGAACAAACAATTATATTTAAATATAAAAATACGCTTTTTTAACAGATAACTTCCTTCAACAGATAACTTCCTAATAGCATAAATTTATTAATTCTGTTTTGTTTGTTGTCATTGCAAAGGCAATACAATTGTCAGAGAGATGTAAGGAACTGGATGACGTCACGCAGAGACGAAACGAGGTACGTAAATGGCATGACAGCGTACGCAAGTTACGTCTCAACGAGTTCATAGCTGGTTTTACAATTATAACGGACAAACTGAAAGAAATGTATCAAATGATAACTCTCGGAGGCGATGCAGAGTTGGAATTAGTTGACTCGCTAGATCCTTTTACAGAAGGAGTCGTTTTCAGGTAAGTTATTGTGGTAACGATCGAAGAAGTATGATTCGTCACTAGGAAACTGGTTAATTGTTTTGAATTTGCTTGGTTTGAAATAAAACTATAACCTCTGTTAGACCAAATATTTTTTCGGTAAGACAGAATACTGTTTCTTAATATTTGTTTTCAGATTGTTTTGAATATATATATATAATTTATTTATTATGTAATAATGATGGTATAAATCCCTTCCCTCACTACTAGAAATGTTTGTAACTTTATGTGTTGTACAAATAAAAATTTATTTGGTTAAATTTATATTTAAGATAACATTTTCGAGTACTTCAACTAGAAAGTAACACGAAAAGTTATCAACACACAAGTTGTTGGTTATTATTATTGGTTTATTTATTTATGAACAAGGGAAAAAATGTTAATTATTATTAAGAAAAATTATATTGAAACAGTTATGTATTGAAAATGTTAACAAATAGGAAGTTATTTATATTAATTTTACAATGTGGATTCAGATGACCTAAAATACTATTACAAAAAATATGTATTCTTTAGAAGTGTGACCACTACTAGAATAAAAATCTAAAGTTATCAGTGTACAAAAAAAATTGTATAATACTTATGGTTAGCAAGTTCCAGTTCCCAGTTGTCTCACAAAATGATCACCAACACGTGGTTACTAAGTTCTTGATTTTGTTCTCAAAACAATCTTATTCACTTTTATTTTGACGATTTAGCCTGTACTATGTTTATTATTGCACTTAAATATTCAGTTTATAAAATTTAACTTGAATTAACCGCTACTGTACAATCTTTATAGCATCATATCACACAAACATAAAGTTTCTACTATTATAAAATGTATCGTTTGGAAAAAAACATTTTTGTTGTAATTTTTCTAGTGTTTGACAAAAACTTTGTTTTTATAACAATCGACAGTTTTTCTTGAAAACTTTACATTCTCTATTTCCGTGGCGAGATAACATGCTGCAAACACGCAGTTCTTTTTAGAAACTGAACTGTTCATTATTCTTGTCAAATTCTCCTCTTCCATTGGTCAAAACATTTTGTTCTTGACTGCTAGATTTTATTCTTAAATGTTAGTTGCCAGCATACGAACATTTCAAAACAAAAATTACCTTACATCTGTTCTAGTGGTCACAAATAACATATGTTGAAAAATTTATCTATATCATTAATTTTGTTCTTTTAAATATATTACATGTCATAACTTTCTTGCCCAAAATTATTCTTTTGTAAACTGAATTGACTCCATTTGGTTTCACGTTTTATGTACAGTAAAGTTTTAAGTATGCAATATTTACCTAACAGTGTGAAAACAAATTATTTGCATTGTTTAGTGTTCGACCGCCAAAGAAATCGTGGAAAAATATCTCAAATCTGTCTGGTGGCGAGAAGACCTTGTCGTCGTTGGCTTTGGTGTTTGCACTTCATTATTACAAGCCTACACCACTTTATGTTATGGATGAAATAGACGCAGCACTGGACTTTAAAAACGTGTCTATTGTTGGTAACTATATAAAGGTGAGCTTGTAATTAACTATAAATTAAAAACAATATCTTAGCAACAGTTGTATTCCTCGTCAAATTCCACTGATGATGCATTGGTCATTATTGTTAACTAGCAATAACTGTTTGTAGGTTTGAACTTGAGAGAGGCAAGCGATAATTACTTTTTTTTGTAAAAAAAAACAATTATTGGTGCAAGAACTTTGCATAAAATTTAATATTTTTGAAAATTTTATTCAGGATAAAAACTGTTACATCAAACTTCATTCATTTCCATTCTGGTTAAGGAGCACTTTATATGTATATATTAGAGCTGTGCAAATTTCTCGGGTCAGTTATAGAAGAGGTTTAAGGTTGTTTTACATAATCTATTATGAAGATTAGGCAAGACTCGCACAAGAGATATGCCATGAGATTTTGTTTTTTATAGTCTGCTTGGGTGAAGCATTTTTGTAACATTGTTTTATTACTTAGTAATACATTTTCAATCGTTAAACCTAAGAATATTTTTTTGATTCACCAAGGTACAGGAGTAAAATATTTGTTTGGCCTTTCTAGAAATAAAGGGTCATGTTTTGTTGTTATTAATTAATTTATTATTTCTGAATCTTCATCAAATTTGTTATTATTTTTAATAACTGTTAATGCTCCTATTTTAATATTCATTCATCCTTATATGATTCAAAGTTATTATTGCTTGAATACGAGGTACGTCCAGAAAGTAAGTTCCGTTTGGTAATAAAATTAAATTGTGTACAGATACAGAAAAATTATTTATTGCACAAAATTCTACAACTCTTAAACTACTTTTCCACATAACTCCCGAAATTTTGCAGGCATTTGTCATAGCGTGGCACAAGTTTTTGTATACCTTCTTCATAGAAGTTTGCCGCCTGTGTCTTCAACCAGTTGGATTTTTTTTTTTTTTTAACGTCCGACTATTGTGCACACTTGGGCTAATGCAGACGATGGCATGATTTATAGCGTATGAAAATGCCAAGCCCTGGCCGGGAATCGAACCCGGGTCCTCAGAGTGAAAGCCCAGTACGCTATCAACTAGGCCACCAAGACGAAACATTTTCTTTCAGCTCGTCATTTTTGAAGTGTTGACCACCAAGGAAAGACGTGAGATATAAGAACAGATGAAAGTCATAGGAGCAAGGTCAGGGCTGTATGGAGGATGGTCAAACACGTCCCAGCCAAATCCCTGTAGGAGGTTTTTCGTCACATTTGCAGTGTGTGGTCGTGCGTTGTCGTGAAGAAAAACAACACCTTTTGACAGCAATCCTCGGCACTTATTCTGTATTGCACTGCGCAATTTCCTAAGTGTCTCGCAATAAACATCTGCTTTGATTGTTTGACCACGCGGTAAGAAATCAATGAGTAAGATGCCTTTCCAGTCCCAGAACACTGTGCACATCATTTTTCGAGGTGTCAAGATTTGTTTCGGCTCTACCTTTGCTGGGGATGAAGTGTGCCTCCATTCCATTGATTACCGCTTACTTTCAGGGGTGTCGTAAGAAACCCAAGTTTCATCTCCTGTGACTATCTGTGTCAGAAATTCTTCGCCGCCTTCATCATAACGGGTCAAAAACTGAAGTGCACTACCCATCTGGTTTGTTTTGTGTTGCTCAGTAAGAATCTTTGGTACCCAATGTGAGCAAAGTTTACGAAATTTCATTTTTTCGATACCAATTTCATGAATTAGTGATCTTGAGATTTGGGGAAATTCCATAGCGAGAGCACTAATTGTAAACTTGCGGTTTTCCTGGATCTTGTCATCAATCGCGTGAACCAGTTCTGTAACCAAAGATGGACGCCCACTTCGTTCTTCATCATGCACTTCACTACGCCTTCATTGAACTGTCGGACCCATCTTCTCACCATTGAATCACTCATCACATTTTGTCCGTAAACTTCACAAATTTGCCGATAAATTTCAATTGGTTTCACTTTCCTAGCATTCAGAAAACGAATCACAGATCTGATTTCGCAAGCGGCGGGATTTCAATCAACACTGACATTGTAAACAAGCACAACAAAGCGTACATGGCTGACAGCGATCTCAAAATGGCGCACGTTTCTTCTCCTTGATACAGAGCGTCTACCGTGCATGTGCGGAACTACGATCGCAGCGCTGCAGCGTAGAGAAATTGAAACGGATCTTACTTTCTGGACATACCTCGTATAAGTAAAAATGTAAATTTTACTCGCTGACCGTTTTTCTTAACCAGTTTTAATGTTGTGGGCCAATAATTATTAGATTTTGGTCGGGTGGTGTACATTGTTCCTTTTTACTGTACATGGGAAACTTGTGTAATATTTCTATATTTTTTTTTAGGAAAGGACAAAAAACGCACAGTTTATAATTATTTCATTGCGTTCGAATATGTTTGAACTGGCGGACAGACTGGTTGGCATTTTTAAGACTTACGATTGTACACATTGTTTGGCCATCACACCCAAACTGTACAGTCAGCAGCAACAGGTAAGTTGGTACATAGCCTGTTATCAACTGATTTAATCGCACACCATTTTAAGTGAACATGGGTGTACCGTGTGATTTTGTAATACTATTTAATGTACTCGCAAATAATACTATCAGATGCCTTATTAGCTAATTTCTGTGAGAAAATTAGCTATTGGACCTTATAATGAGCTTGGAAATAGCTTGGATAATAAGTCCTTTACCCAGCAAAACCCAGTTTCAAAATGTCTGTCATTTCAAATTTTTAAATTTAATATTTTTTTTGATTGACAATAAGTGTTAAAGACTGCATAAAATAGCATTTTGAAATTTCAAAATTCCTTGAAATTAAGAAATTGAATTTAACAGTGGTTCGAGTGGTTTGTTTTCATATTTTCCACGTGATTTGAAAGTTTAAAATGCTGATATATACTGATTATGGGTTAAATCAGAATTTTAAAAAAATGTGTAAAATGAAATTATTTTGGAAATTTGTTTCTGTGGTATTTATTGATATTTCTCCTGGCAGATCACATCTAAAGTATTATTTGTGTTTCTCAAAATAACTGACTTTTACCTATCTCCAGTGTAGAACTGTAGAATCCCCAATATTATAAAATTAGCTAGATGTTTGGACGTATTTTAGCTTTTGATGTTTTTTAAATTCATCTAGATACCTTAAGATTTAGGGTTAGCTGCCTTAGGAAAAATTACAAAAATAAAAAAGCTATAACTAGTTTGATTGAATTTGGCTCAAATTTAGCACTCGGATGCCCAAAAACTATATTTATGTTTGTTCTCGTTATAAATATTCTGTTCTACTATTGGAAATATGAACATAAAGTATTGTTGGGGAAAATCTAAGTGGTTCAATTTCCCAAAATATATTCAACAGATTTTAGTGACGTTTAAAAATTCAGTAGGCTCTTTTGAGTTACGGCATTACATAAATGATTATATGATCAGAAAATTGAGCTATATGTATTGGATTTTAAGTACAATAGGAAGGGGCAAATGTGTGTTAAAGATTGTCGTTAAAGATATAAAATGGTCGACCTTTCTCCAAACTAATTGTTTCAAAAAATTGTGGCAACCTTGACAAACATTAAGCAAGTTGGATCTGAAGTAAAAACTTAGATGTTGCAGTTGATTCAATTTCTGAAACTTTGGCCAGTAAAAGGGTTTAAAATGATTGAAAAAAATATTTACTGCATGTTTTCTACACTGCCTTAGTCAAAGTTCAGCCAACCTATTCACAGATTTGTAGTTTTAGATATTTTGTTACCTGAATTACTATTGTAGTATATTACCTGGTATGTAATGCACATTCCTTGCCTAACCTCTGTTTGGTATCTATTGTTTAATGCTCATTCACTAGAATGCTTCTAAACACTTACCAACTTCTTGTAGATTTAGTCGTTGATCGCATTTAGGTGTTTTGTTCTGAATTGCCTTTTATTTTTAATACAACATTTCATAAACATTTTCAATAAAATACATCATACAGTAGAGTCTCGATTAACCGTCATGCTCGTGCAGATGACAGAATAGACGAATAACAGAAATAGACCACTCGTACTTTCAGCAATCAATTAAAAAAAATAACATCCTGTACTCTGTTTATTACACCAAATGTTTTTTCATCATTATTTTGGGAAATGTAGTAAAATTCTCAGATTTTCTATTTAATTTATTGTACAAATTTGACATGCTAGGTCTTTAATACTTTAAATTAACTGTTTTTAACAAGTATTCATGTAACATATGTGAAAGGATCACGTACACCACTTAGTGCGTATAGGACCAACTTATATGCTGAATGGTATTATCGTAAATAGTGAGAATGTATTTATTTTTCAAAAGAAACATCCCTGTAATCTTTCAGAATTCTGGACTCTATGAGAAGTGTTTCTATCTGATTCCACAAAATGGGATGTTACTTTCAATTATCAAAATTTGATTATTAGGGTAGCAATTAGCGTCAGCTGCTGTCACCTGTGCTACAATTAATTCGTGTACAAAGTTACTTTTATTATTTATTACAAATTATTTACAATGGAAGACTGTTTAAAAATGTCAGATAACAGAATTAACCTGACAGCTAATCGATACTCTACTGTATTTTTGTAAATAGTTTAGTGCTTAAAATTCTCTAATCTCCTAAATTACTAAAAAAATATGTACTAAAGTATTTTTAAAAAATTGTCAACATTTTTAAGCCTTTATATGAAATCAAACTTGATGAGAAGCAAGAACGCTATAGTTTGCCGCCGGTGTTTAGTCACTTTTAAAAACTACAATAGCGTCTTTTTAGGTCCTTAATAAAACCAACCTATAACATATAAGTACAGCATAACATTTAAACAAGATAACATGTAATTAACAAAACAAAAATAAATACAATAGTTTTGATTTATTACAAATCTGGTGATAAAAGCTGCACAACAAATATATGCGATAATATTTGTGATAGTTTAAAAAAAAACTACAGTACCTATCTATTTTGACATATTGGTGTACGAATAAAATTACTCGGCTAATACTGCTAAATATTTGGGAATGACACTCGATGTTAAGCAATAATAGAAAGAGCATGTAAAAAAGTAAAATTAAATGTGCAATTTAGGGAAATAAACTGACTATTTTGGAAGAAACTCGACTTAAACTGCTTCTTTGTAAGCAAATACTGAAATCTGTAATGGACATACACAGTTGTGAGGCTGTACAAATCAGGCACATGTAAGAGTCATTCTAACACGTTTCATAAAAAAGCACCTGTGGTTCTGACAGTTTTCATCATGATATCAAAACCTAAATCATCATAGAAGAAATCAACAGGTATTTAGAACACCATAAACGTAGACGTCTACAGCACACAATATTGAAATAGTGTGACCGCTGCGTAACTCTGGCAAGAAAAGGATGAAAGTTAATCACACTTAAACAGAGAGAGTGCGTACACTAGTAGGTGATAGTCCAGCAAACTGTGACGCCCACAATGGCCAGCTACACGCGCTCGTTCTTTCCTTCAGAAAATTATGATGTGTAGGAACGGCACAGTTGTCATGTGGAAAAGAACAGTGCATGTACTCATTTATGCATGGTAAACTGTTTCTGAGGTGATTGCATGGGGTGTTTTGTGTGTGGTCAAAAACTGTCTTTTGGAGTGGCAGGTTGTCATGTACAAAATTCCAAGGTGATTTTGTAACCCCTTGGTCGTTTAATAAAGGAAAAGAAAAATATATATTGGTGCAAGTGAAATGGGAATATTTTCTGTCAAAAATAAAAATTAAAAGCTTGTTTGTGGCTGAATAAATGCCTTACTAAAAGAGGCAAGGTATTGTCACATGTCCCTTTTAAGGCAACCGAAATAAAATGATTCCAAAAAAATGTTGCTTATTACTGTGAGCTTTTGAGTGTGGCAAGGTTGTTTATCCTTCCATGACTAACCGATTCGAGATGTCATTCTCTTCCACATCACTCAGGCCACAAAATGCGCACAGAATTAGAAAATTAGAAAAAATTTTACCATCCTTTCTTTTACTCTTTGATTTCCAATTTTTTTTCTCAAAGCACTAGTAGGACAAGAATACTAAAATAATGCAGCAATTAAGGCCTTTGTACACAATTGGCTTCTGAGACATTTTACAATGCCATGATCAGAAACTACCCTGCTATCTATCTGCTGGGGGAAAATACATTTCTGAACCAGGAGATTATGTCAAAAAACTATGTGCGCCTATTTTATTACATCAAATAAAAAAACATTTTAACTAATTTTCATTTATATTTGATCCAACGTCTTCAGGTATTGTCTTTTCTGTTTAAATTTAGGTTCCAGAAAAGGTAATATTTTTATATTAATTAGTTTTTTTTTATTGAAAACCGTATTCACATTGAAAGTGTTTAGGCAAAATTTATTTTAATAACTGTGTGTTCTGTAATGTTGACTGCACTATAGTTGGGTTTTCTGTACTTCTAGATGAACGACAAAGCAGTTCTTCAACCCATACACAGTGAAGAAAACGAGAAAAACTGTGATAGTCCACCACCTAAGAAAATTGCTAAATTAACTGACCAAAATGATGCTGCATAAAAAATATTGTTATTTCTTGTAAGTAACAATTTTTATCTGATATCGTTATTGGCTGAACCCTCCTGAAATGTTTAATCGCATGTCGTAACTGTTTTTATCCTTTTTTTTTAAGTGAAAATTATAATTTACTGATAGATGTAAATAGTCTAAAGGAAATTGACCTGATTATTTGTACTTGTAAGACATATTTGATGTTATAAAGTAAACCTAACCTAACACGACTGGTAATGCAGCTTTTTTGAACACTGTAAATCTTGCATGTTACAACTTATTGATTTGTGCATTACTGATAGTTCTATGAATCACTCATCATTTATTGCTTTTACAGTTTATAAAAACAAAATGGGCTTAAAAATTCTTATTATATATAAATTAATTATATATATATATATATATATATATATATATATATATATATATATATATATATATATATATATATATAAAGTGTGTAGCTTAACTTTGTAAAAGTTTTGTTTTACTGTATAAGGTTGTTGATACACTATCTCATTTTTTTCAAAGGTCTTTCATAAAAAATTTGTTTAAATAAAGATTTGTTCAAAGATCTTTGACAAGGAAGTGTGATACACTCTAAAAAATTCGTTATATCTATTTTGGCTTGTTAATCTTAACATTGTCAGCAAATTTCCGTTGGAAAATGAGCTGCTGTCGGAATGGCCGTTATTGTAAGCTGTAGACCGAGAACCATTAAAAATAATGGCAATCCTGACTGTTAGATAATGTTTTTAAGCGTTTATTAACATTTTTTATGAGCGCAATTTTGGCATCATTTGATTCAAACTTGGCACACAAAAACCGATTTTTGTATTAGCTTTGACAAATTTGTTAACCAGCAAAACCTATTAAACAGTTTCAAAATGGTGGTGATTGCAAATCTGCTTTACAGAATATCATAGACTTTCGTTACGTCTTTTGAAAATTTGATTTTACAATCATAATCAGCATTAAAATCTGTATATATTAACATTTTAAATTCGAATTCCGTTGAAGATAAAAAATGAACCTGATGGCAATATAAAAAATAATAATTTGTACGAAGGCGTTGATAAAATCGTGGGTCCCGCGGAAAGTTTAATATAATTGTGATTCATTTTCATTATTAAAGTTAAAACGAATAAATTGCTATTCATTTTTACATCCTGAGTAAAGTAGATAGGTTAGTAAATAATTAGTGAATTTCCTTCCTCATCGACTTCTTGGTATTGTTATTTCTTTCCTTCACTTTCTGTTTTCTCAGACTGCATGCACTGTGTTTTGTTGCTATACTGACTTGTGAACTGAGCGAATATTAACTAGTAAAGTTTTGTTTACACTGGGTGCATCATAAGAAACAAATTCTTAAGTTGCATCGTCTCGGACAAATTTGAAGAGTTACGGGCATAATAAGTAATTGATAAATTTGGCTTGTTACAAATGGTGTGGGCATTTTGTAATGATTCCATTACGGCTTAAAAGTAAGTACCCTAAAATACATAGTTATAATATTTATTTATTTGCTCAAACTGTCTGGTTTCGTTAGTTTAGTTTATTTATCAGAAAGTGGTAAATTAAAAATAAACTGTTTACAAAACAGCAGTTTTGTATCCATACCTGTAATCCAATCAGCAACTTTACCTGTAGTTGCTAAATCCAATCAGAACCTAGACAGCAAAAAAAGTAAATAGCCTATAGTGAAAATCTGAGGGTTCTGCGTTCTCAAATCTGGCTTGACTGAATTTATCCAAATTTTAGTCATACATTAAGATCGGTAAGTCAAGTACAAAATTTGAAGTAAAATAATTAAAAAATAAAACTGACTGTGACCAGTGGTTTTTCTTTCATATAAGTTTTGTTTAACTGTAACTTACAGTAGTTAAAAATGTTGTGCACTCATTTCAGTTGAAATGTTTTTCTTCAGTATAACAAAAATCAAGTTGATTTGGGGAAATATGGTTTCTTAAATCTTTGCCGTTACATGAACTATAAGCTTCTAACTTGAATTGTTAAGAGGCCAGTACAAATTATTAGCACTTTTCATCAGTTTTGATCAAAATCGTTGTAGCGAAAATCTATATATTTTGTATTTTCCTTATGGCAGTTATCTTTGATTTTGAGCCTACATAGGTATTTTCAAAAACTTCCCTGGATGTATAACTAGAAGTTTCAATTAAATTGGAGTAGTAAATTTTGCTATAAGATAATGCAGGACTTTTGCATAAAATAAAACATGCAACAATTGCAAAACATATTTTTTAGTGCAAAATAAAAGAATTCTGTTACACATTGATACACATGTTCGGAAGGTATGACGGCTCTATGTAAATTATTTATATGCTAAAATTATATGTTTAGAATAAAACAAAAAAAAATTCTAATGTTCAGAATTAATATCACTTCTAGTTTCATTTCAGTACTCCACAGGTAGATAAATAAAAATTTTAAAAATACTTTTTTCGTGGGTTCAGGCTGCTACAAAGACCATTTTTGTAAAATTTTAATAATGATCATACTTAACATTTACGACTAAGAGCTACCAACTAACAATCGGATATGCGCACATATTTATAAAAAACTTTGGCTTTGCTTTTGGCTACGGAACCTAAAAAAATATTTAGTACATAGTTTAATTTCTCTGTACAGATTTACATTACTTTAAAAAAAGCCTTCTTTGAATACAATACTGTGCACATTACTTTAAGTTATTTTAGATGGAAATAATGTTATTATAATTGTTTTTGTTTTCACTAGACTAGAATTCAGTTATTCTACTAATACCCTGAATATATTTTGTTTCAGATTAACAATATGGTTTCCACAGCAGAATCATGATAATTGTAGAAACTGAACAATAAATATTGTGTACAGGTTATATTCTTCTCATACTGTGTGAAATGGTTCTGTCATAGCGGTGCCAGTTTCACAATAAATTTTTTAATACAAATCTAAAAGCTTTTTTAATACTCTGTTAATGTATATTATTAAGAAAAAAACAGTTAATTTAGTTGTTTAAAATTGATTAATAAAATATATAATTTAAATTAAGAATGGTTTGATTTTTATATATTTTGTGTGTACTTTATTTAGTCTTGTTTACTGATCAAAGTGCAGGGTGTTCAAAAAAGAATCCCTAGTTTTAATGTGTCCTAAAATATGTACAAAATAACATACATTATACGTAACTGTCCATGTTTTGCTTACGTAAATGTGGGGATCCAATTTCTGCAGTTGGCAGTCCTGCGTGACATTGAGAATAATGGTGACAGCGCTCATTTCAGCAAAATGACTCCAAAATTTAGTATTTGGTGCGGTTTGATGGAAAATTGAGTGATTGGTCTTTTCATTTTTGTAGAAAGAACAATAAACAGAAATATATACTGTGATATATTGACAGATTATGTCTTTCCCCAAGTGAAAGATATTGAGGTGGAAAAGGGCTTGTGTTTTTCCAATAAGGTAGTGCCCGACCTTATTACGGTAACTGTTTGTGCACATGAAGCCCGGACTTAACCCCACGAGAAAACCACAACTTTTTATGTGAAATAATGGTGTTCACTGTCAGTTTACTGTATAAACGTAACACAAATCAAACCCTGATGATGGTCAAGGTTAATTTTTTTGTTTTTTCAATTTACTGTCAAACCATGCATTTCTTTTAATTCAAATGTACTACACTGGCTTTATATATCTTTGCACATTGAAAAATCTGATTATTTTGATATATTACATGGATTTTCTTCTTCAGTAACATATAGTAACCCACAAATTTTTGGTTGATGTTTATGAACTACATTTGAAAAAAAATAGTCAATTTTTAGGATTTTTTATAAAAATGTTTTTGAAAAGTTAAAAGCTAGTGAGATAGGAGCAAATCATATCTATAATAGATATAGAGTAAAATGTAGCATCTTAGCCTTTAAAATTAATATACCTGGTCTTTTGTGATTTCAGCAATCCTTATTTATAAAATTATCACATATCAATATTAACGTCCATATTGTAGACTTTAAAAATAATGACTTTTTAACAGTTTTTATAAAAAATGGAATTTAATAAAATTCAACCCTTCCAGATGGCATGATATTTCAGAAAATTTACATTAAGTTTAAATCTACTTAATTATATATTTAGGCTTTACAAGTTTAAAATAATACCGCAAATTGTCAATTCGTTGGAAAAATATCGCTTTGCTGACAGAAATTCTCTCTTCTTTATGAAGGCAGACATTTTATTTAGTATTGCAGCTCTGTAATGTGCTTCGCTCTAGTAACTATTTTCTTAACTATTAACAAATCGGCACCTATTTTTAACTGCAAACATTGATATCCACAGACATTACATTAAATAACAAAACAGATTCTTTAATTTAATAAATTCAAATCACCTAATATCCACAGCTTTCAGAAAATAATAGTTAATTTTTCAAAATACCATGTTTTGACAATATTTATGTTTATCTCGAATATTGAACGTTTAATTAGTTACAGACAAGGCCGAGATTATGAGATAGTGATTTAGTGCAAGTAAGTATTTGGATTGTGAACAATTTTTTTAGTTTTTTTAATAATTTAATATACGCAGTTACTTTATTTTGTAAATCGTTAAAATTTTATTTTCATAGACATAATTACAGTCGCTTGAAATAATTGTTTTATTTCACATTAATATAACATGTTTTTAATAGTGATCTGCCCTTATAATTCACGTACACATACTAGAATAATTAAATGCATATTTCTTTCTCGAAACGCAACAGAATAATTAATTTAGTAAGTTATATTTATTTTTACTTTAAGGTAATTAAAATACAATTACTGTGAACGGCGCAAATGTTCAGTCACAATGAAGTTTAATCTTTAGACCATAGATAGCGTTGCATGATTATATTTGTACGTGCAACGATGTAGTGTGGGCATTTTTTGACGTTTGAATTTTGCAACGCAACTGTTAAGACTTATTTTATTTTTCCCGTTTTATTTCTAAACAAATACAGTGGTCAGTGTACAGTAGTTTTATAGTTGAATAATATCTAATTTATTTATTTAATTTGATTTGCATTTGACACAAAAATCGATTTTGGTAATAGCTTAGACATGTTCATTTTTCAGCCAAAATCAGTTTAATAGTTTCAAAATGGTGATCTTTTCAAATTTTTAAATTATAACTTTTATGTTACACGTTTTTGAAAATCTGATTTCCCCAACTTAATCATCGATAAAATCTGCATAAATATGTTTTTTTAAATTTTAAAATTCCATTGAAATACAACAATTAATCTGGCGGTGTTTTTTTTCAAGGCTCATTTCAAAGTCCCTAGGTCTTACCACGATGGCCGCTCCAATAGTTCATTTTCCAAAGAAAATTAGTTAATAAATGTGTGTTACTACGAGATAATGGCTGAATTAAACTACCCAACAATGTGCTATTGTTTGTTAACGGTTTCTTGAAAAAAATGGGTTATAGGAAAACAGTGTTGGGTGGCATAAAAACTTAACCAATTGTAATAATTTTATTTTGTGTTTTACCAAGGTCAAATCAACAAGTCGATATCCGGCTTCCCCAGTCACCACAGTTTCTAAAACACTATGTCCTTTGCATGTTTTTAGCTGCTTTACAGTTTACAAAATGTCCTGATTACATTTGCAGACATTTCTCCTCTTTCGAGACATAAATATTTCCAGGACCCTTCAGCCGCACCCCTAGGCCATATGTCTGCAAGTATTCCACTTCTTAACATTCCAGGACCCAACCCTTATGTGTAAATTTCGGTTCCTTTTACAAGGATTCAGCTGTTGTTTGTTTTTGCTGACATTAAAATTTAATCGTTACTTTAGAAGTTTTCCTACAGTGTTCTCTTTTAGTAAAGTTTCTTTAATAATAATTTCTCACTTCCTGTTCCTGTTTACAAGCCAAATTGATGAAGTGATTTTTATTATTTTTTTCGGAGGAAATATTAATTATCTGTAATTAAACCACATAATGATCGGCTTGTAATACTGTAGGAATAAGTAATCAGAAACGAAAACCCTAATAGAGTAATTAATTACTAGGCTCGTGCGACCTTTATGCAGTTAATGGGAAAAAGAAACATAATATTACAATGTACAGCAAGACGTTGAACAGTGTTATAGCACCTCAAACATTTGCTGTTATTTAATATGTAATGCATACTTAAAGTTTAAGGTGTACATATCTTACTAAGTAAAATCGTTGCAAAACCATGTAGGCCTAGTATTTCTTGTCATTATGAACTTCTATTAAAATAGACTTCCAAGTTATATTTAATACTCATATGACCTGTTAATAAGGCATTGTCAATCATTATATTTAGCTTATTTAATACAACAGGCTTCTGTTCTACTTTCGTATTTAAAACTATGACCTATAAAATTAATAACTGAATTCTAACAGTGTACCTTATTGAAATATTTACAAATGAAACCTACTATAACCGGATTTTACATTATATACATAAATTAGGCTGCAGTATTTATTGTTTAGTATTTTATTTAGTAACATTTACATGTTAGAACTGGTCTAGGTTGTCTTATCGATTGTACTTTCAAAACTGCTTCGGTCAATAATTATTTAAATCTTGAATACAGTAATAATTTAAATATTACTTTCAACAATGATTTTTTTAGCAATCAGCTGTTTTGGTACACGCACAATTATTTTTCACATGCCTGCATTATGCTGCACTCTAACAAGAACACTTTATACTACTCCTGGAATTTTGCTTGGCCTAGATTGTCTTACCGATTCTAGTTTCATAACTGATTCTATTAATAATTATTCAAGTTTTGGATACAGTAATAATTTAAATATTACCATCAACAATGTTTTTACCATCAACCAGCTGCTTTGGTACAATTATTTCTTACCTATGCTTGCATTGTGCTGCACTCTCGCGGGAACACTTTATACTGCTATTGGAAATTGTTTACAGGCTTTCATTGTTTTTAAATTGGTTTTATTTTTATTGCAAAGCCTTAAAATGGAAACGTATGAGGCGTGAGGGTTCCCTGGTGTTCTGACGGAACTGTAGGAACCCTATACATATAGTTTCAATAAAGCAGGTCCACTACAGTCTTTCTTGCTGAAAATCTGCGTAAGCACTCGCGAATAAAACAATATATGTGCTGCATTCTGTGGTGAATTTAATGAACTTTATCGATTAATGGACGTACTACAGTATGTTTAAATAATCATGAAATAAATAAAATCTTCATAAGATTAAACTGGGAACTTTGAATGCTAATACGACGGTACCGAAATGGGACAATTATAGTCTAAATAACTGATGAGATATCTGGGCATAAATGCCATCATAAAAAACCGCATCGTGAGGAAATGAGTTTCCAAAAGTAACTTTTTTCAACTTGCCTTTTTTCTAAACTCTTCTTGCCCGCGATATTTTCAAACTGAATTGAAAATACAGAAAAGAAACATGACCGCCGATAAATTAAATTTCTCATTTCAACGGAATTTGGACATTCCAAAGTACAGTTTTAAACCAGACGGCCATCGAATGCGGAACAGAGCCGAGCCGAGAGAAGCGGAACTGAGCAGAATGAAGATGAACAACCAAAAAGCGGAGTTTAGTCAGTTTAAAGAACGCGTTTGTATCTTTTAAATCTAAATATTTAGGCCTACTGTAACGGATTATACGAAACTACTATGTTTAAAAACCGTAACCTAGGCAACGGTAACGAGAAATAATAAGTTTGTAGGCGTGGTCAGCGTGGTGGAGGAAGCTGGGTCAGCTTCAAAACCTAACCTAGACAGACTAGACGTGACTCGATGACGCTTGACTCCGCTCAGCTCCTTTACGCTTTCAGTGGCCATAAAATATTTTCGGTTTTGAATGCCTAGTCCGCTCCAGATTTTGTGATCACCCGGCCTTAATGCTGATTACGATAGTTAAATCAGATTTTGAAAAATATTTAATAGAAAAAAGTTAAAAATTTTTAAAGATTTGTATTTAACGGTCCCTAAAAAAAGTGTTTTAGATGTCAGGATCGGTGCTCATTTTAAGGCCACGGTTCTGGGTTTTACCGTATGTCCGGTGATTTTCACGTTGGACTGATTGTCATTAGGTTTCGTCAGTTTTTTTATGCTATATGTAAATAGCAGATAGACACAGGCTAATTTTTAAATTCTTCTAAAATTAAATCGTGGTTAGCCAACTTCCACACTGTTAATTTCGTATAGTACTCACATACACACGCGCGCGCGCAAATACTGGCGTTGATAGAAATTCATGCAAACATAAAACTTCCGCCTCTTCTTTACCACAAGTCCTAGAAACATGACAGCTTCTATAACGCACTGTAGTACTTGAACCTGAACAGGTCGCAGAACTATGTCTTTAAATATGACCACGTAACGTGGGGTTGGACGTGTGATGCAGACCAAAGAACTTCCTCCCTAGGTAACTTCCGCCGGACAACACCACTGCGCATGACGTGAACTTGGCGCATGCGTACTGGTCGTCTTTGTGCTCTTTGTTTGATACGAGTAGGTGTACTAATTAGGGATGTGACTAACAGTGATTTTACTTTCACAGTAAGAACTGTGACTGCTACTATGGAACTGTGAGTTTAACCTGTGATTTACTGTGACTGTAATTGACAGTTAACGCTCTATCGCTCCCGTAGCTGTAGGTTGTAGCTACTAACTATACAAGTGCAGTTTCACTAAATGTATCACACTTCACATGAACGATCTAAAAATTAATTTTCCTCTAAAAATTCTTAATTCCTCTAATGGTTTCCCCTTGAATAAACATTTAGATGACAACTTAAAAAATTCAACTACAATTGAAGCTTTTAAAGCAAGAGATATCTAGTCAAAAATAATCTTATTGCAAAATACAGACTATGAAATAACTGCACACAATAGGTCAGGCACCAACATGGTTTACCTTTGAAAACATATTTTTTGCTTGCTTCAAAAACCCGCATTTGTCTTAAATGTTTCATTGTTTAAGGGTAAAAATAATACGACAAGACCTTCATTCATTTTTATAAATAAAATTAGGAGTATAGGCTACTACAACTATAATTATTTAGTAGCCTAGATAAAATCTGTCTTAACAGAAACTAAAGAAACGTTTTCAAAACAAGTCAAATACGATCAATTACGCATATAATAAGATTTTAAGAAATAAACTGTTGCTTCTCCGTAACAGTAGGCTGTGGATCACGTGATCACGACTTGTAACACCACTGCACAACACAAAATGTGAACGTGAAACGTTATTGAATGAGTCAAATCACAATCACACTAACTGTAACATTATTTAGTTTTCCTTGTTGCCGGTAGATTAGTGCCACGAATCGACCAGTGAACAGCTGATGGTAGCGATTAATAGGGTCGACAGTAGGGATGGGCATTTCTGTTATTTTTACAAAATATCAACGAACAGTTTGTTGGAAAAAAATTAATGTTTGGAAAAACAGTTGGAAAAAAACAGGTTTAGAAAATTGAAACTCGAAGTTGTTTTAGCAGCACAAACGTTCATAAGCACAAACGTTCAGTTTTCTAAGACTACTTTTTCATTCCCATTACCACAATGTCCTTAACTGTTTTTGTGTGTAAAGCATTTAGAAAAAAATAATCCTTATAAGTGTAGTAATAATTAAATTGCATTCTCAAAACGTAATATATATGTATGCCATTTTATATTTATAAAATGCAATGAATTTCTAATAGAAGCATTCTTTTTTTTACTTAAAAATTAAATAGCCTTTGCATATTTACTGAAATTCAAACAATTTAGAATATTTTTAGTTGATTAAAAAATATTGATGATTGATAATAAATATAAAAAATACGTATAAATAAAATTAGGTAATGTATTTACAAAATGTGAGATGTTACTGTCATATTTTTATTTGGGAGAAAGTAGGTTTTCATTTTTCAACACTGAAAAAAGTAACCTTAATAAGTAAAATAGAGTAATAAGAACATAGGCCAAATATGTTTAAATAAAATTGGCTCTATATAGTTACAAAATTATAGGTTATTAACATTAGGTTATTATAGGTTATTAAACTAAAATAACCTACAATTATTCAAGATATATACAAGAGTAGATATTGTGAGTTTTAAAAAGTCCACACATCCAATAAATAATTAAAAACTATGCACTTAATTCTAAAAACATAAAAAAAGTAAAAGAAAACTTTCAAAATTGTCCACTAAATATTTTTAAATTTCTAAACACAAAGTAAACTACGGAGAAAAACTAATATAAAACACAATTATGGCTGTTTTTACAGTTTAAAAAAATGTTTGAACAACAAATTTTACATTTAAAACTTTCAAACAACTCGCAACAAAATAGAGATAAACTTTGACAACGCCCAAACAGTTCTTACTTCACTACGTTGCAACAAGAAACTTTGAAATAGAGGGAAAAGTATAGCAGGTTAAAGAAAAAGTGTTTGCACTGTTTGCAGGAAAACAGTTTAGCAGGAAAATAGCAGTAAAATTAGTTTTAGCGATTGCGGCAACGTTCGAATAGAACGTAGGTGGTGGGGAAGTCCAAACTGCTGTTCCTTCTTTAAAAAATCACGATGCAGTACAATTCAAACTGCTTGTTTCCGTTTGGAAAAGCAGTTTGTTTTTCGAAAATAAAAACAGTTTGTTTTAATAGTTTGGTGTTTTCTTACCCATCTCTAATCGACAGTTCTTGGCACTTGGGTTTACTCACGGAGTTGGGTTTGAGCGTATAACACAAAGTGATAATACTTTGCTGGAGGCCACATCGAGCGACTTCCGGGGAAAGGAGTCTTACGATGTTTTGGCCATTCTTTCTCAATTCTCTTATCATAATTAGATCTTTATATTGTCAAAAACTTGTGCCGGACGTGAATGCACAATCTTTGCATACTAAGTGAGCTGCATACCAGGCACGTGCGTTTCAAATTGGGCGCGCCCGCTTAGAAAACATCGATTGAGTTATCCGAAACGAAAACAAACTCACGCATTAAACACAACACACGCGCCAATTAAAGCCGGTGTATCTGCCAATTTGATCCAATTCTTGGGTAAGTTGGCCGCGGGCAGCTTCCAGTTGTTGGGTCTCACGAAGAGGTTTTGATTTATCTGCGAGATGGTTATCCTGTTATCAAACAGAAGAGAAACGTAGCGTAATCTCTCGCTCATCTGTGGGAACTGGGGAAGGGACGGACAGTGATTAGAACCGATCTGTGCTCGCGTCACGATTAAACCGAATCATGATCCTAAAGTTATGGTTTGTTTGTTTGTTTGTTTGCATACATCCGAAGTGTATTTTTGATAATTATAGGTTACGTTCGGTTTTAAAAGTTAAGGGAAAATTGTTGTGCAGTGCTGCGTAAGTAGTAGGATATTTAGACAAATTTACAATAATTTCTGTAAATGAGCTACTTATTTACTAGCGAATTCCAATTGGAAAATTTGATATTGGAGCAGTCATCGGGGTAAGACCCAAACCCGTGTTTTTTAAAATGAGCACCGATCCTTTCATACTGACTTTTTGAAAGAACTTTAAAATTTATATGCGAGAAATATACAACGCGCTTGCGTGCGCGCTTGTGTGTGTGTGTGTGTGTGTGTGTGTGTGTGTGTGTGTGCGTGTGTGTGTGTGTGTGCGTGCGTGCGTGCGTGCGTGCGCGCGTGTGTGTGTGTGTGTGTGTGTGTGTGTGTGTGTGTTTGTGTGTGTGCTTTAGCACGCTTACGTTTGCAATTTTAGTCCTATTTGATTCAAACTCGGCACGAAAACGATTTTGGTAATAGCTTGGTCAGGTTCGTTAACCAGTAAAGAGTTTCAAAATGGCGGCCATTTAAAATATTCAATAATCCATAAATGGTGTGTCTTTAGTGATTTTGAAAATCCGATTTCACTTTGGTAATCGGCGTTAAAAACTGCGTAAATTTGCGTTTTGATTTTTCAAAATCCGTTGAAATTAATAAATCTACTTTGGGTCAGGGTTTATTTTAGTATTTTCAATGTGGTGTAAAATGCTATGTGATTTTAATGCTGATTATGATGGTGAAATCATAATTCCAAAAAAGTGTAAGACAAAGAGAATTACTTTTTGAAATTCGCTTCCATCACGTCAGCGAGACAACTGCGCGCTGCGATTATTGTTGTTTTGTAATTTTTGAAAAGAAACATTTATGAATATAACTGTTTTTTACGTTATTCAATGTATAGACCGAAATTTTGTAAATTGACCCTTAAAAACTGTAGCGGTAGTGAAGTTATACAGATTTTAGTGTTTTTTTCTTTCCATTTTCCCCTTAATTTTCAGATATTTGAACTGAATCAGAGTTATATCGTTAACTTAAAAAAAAAAGTTTAGTTTTAATTTGTACTTTTGTAATTTTGTTAATTACAAACATTTTATGTGTTTTCCTACCTAACCTAACCTATAATGTAAATATGTAATCACGGTAAGCAGCTTTCTTGGTGACTTGATAGAAGCGAATTTTGAGCAAACCTTTGTTTCTTTTAATTTTCGGAATATCAGATTTAATCATCATAATCAGCATTAAAATAACAATGTTTGCAGAATTTAACTCTGATGAAATCAGATTTTCCGTGACGTGTAACAAAAAATGATGTTTTTTTTTATAACGAAATAAGCCGCCATTTTGAAATCGTTGAACGAATTTCGCTGAAAAACTAATTTTTCCAAGCTTAACTGCGGTTAGATTCATTTATCGTACTTTTAACGAGATTTGAAAATTTAAGAAACTCAAGTGTTGATTACGATGGTGAAATTAGACTTTTAAAAAACGTTATGATTTTCGTGAAATTGTAAATAGCCGCCGTGTTAAACGAATTTCGCTGTTATCAAAGTTAATGTTTGTAAAGGTTTCAATCAAATCGAGCCAAAATTTATAAATATGTAGCCTATGCCTTTTTACTATTTGTTAAAAAAATAAGTGAAATTATAAAACCTGTAGGATGTAGGGACCCCGCAGGGGTGCAGACTAGCTGTACCTATTGAGAGGATTTAGACGTTCCTCGCAGTACCTGAGTCTAACACACACTTACACCTACAACACTACACTTACTACTTTAACACTTTACACTTACACTTACATTTAGGGAGGCGATAATAGCCTTAATGTGCTTTTCGCCTTAAAATAAAATAAAATCGTCAGTAGAATTAGAAAATTAAAAATACTAATTTCTGTGAGATTCAATCAGTATTTACAACAATAAAATCAAATTAAAAAAAATATTTTAATTTAAAAAAGTTAAGATTTTATTCAGTTTTAATCGAAGTTGAATTTGCCATTTTGAAACAGATAATCAGATCTTGTTGGATAACAAACATGCCCATAATATTACTAATTTTAATTTTAGTGTTCCTACTTAACGTTTGAGCGTTAGAGGGGCGTGTCGATATACATACGGATACTAAAGATCATTTATTAGTTGTTTGGAAAAAATTAAGTCACTAAATAAAACATTTGTGGCTAAATAAATAGGAACAAAGAATGAAATTCAGAAAGATAAAAACATTTTATATTTACTGCTTTTTCCGCTTGACCCAAGTAATATTGTTCAATGCAACAGTTTGTCGTCAAGGTCAAACCAAGGTTAAGAAGCCGGTGATTAATTCCCGAATATTCCACTTGGGGTGGTACCATCGCGTCTTCTTCAACAATCAGATTTTTTTTCTTTATGCATATTTTCACAAATAATCGACATTTTTGACGCGTTGCTGTCAGTTCGGCTTGAATACGGTCGGTTTGGTTTGCATTTTTAATCGGTTTTAAATTTTAAATTGCTCGTTTCTTTTGCGGACATTGTATAAGTGTTTTAATAATGTAGTGTTGTGTAGGCTATTGTGTTTGTGGCTTATTGTGTTCGTTTAAAGTGTTATAATTACAAAAACAAAACAAAAACGCATCAAATGAACTGCTTGCAATGTTGGCTTCTTATTACAGGTCGGTTATTACAGTTTCTTGTTATGAAGTAGACGAAAGGTATGTAATACACTTATTATGAATGATTTTTTTTCTAAAATTTTAGTATGCTAATTTGGTTTTAATTAAGGTCTAATGTAGAATATAAGTGTTTATACTTTGCCAAGAGTTTATAACCTAAATGATGTGTGTTTGCAGTTTTTTTATTGCATAGTCTTCATATTTTGCAAAGTTAACAGTTTTGTTTAATGTTTGACGGAAGCGGGACCTCAAAATGAGCACTGATTCTGACTTTCGAGGTAGGCGCTTACTGTATGGACAAATTTTCTCTCTCTCTCTCTCTCTCTCTCTCTCTCTCTCTTTCTTTCTCTCTCTCTCTCTCTTTATCTCCTCCTCGTACAACTGGAGTTGAGGCCCCATAGCTTCACAAAATTACTTAAATGAAACATAAATGTAAGCATAAATCTAAAAAAAAACAAACATTTTGTGTAATATTTTTCTGAAAATCCGACAACTGTAATCGTAATTTTACAGTCTGTATAAATTAGCTTAACTTTGAGTAAATGGTCCGCTCCGAGCCCAAATAAATGGGTAGGCGTTAAACGTGCTGTAATTAATAGGGTAACTATCGAAATAAAGAACTGAACACTTTCCGCTTCGACCTGAATTTATTACGTGAGATATCGATATGTAGCTTACAATAAGTAATATGCTTGCATGTATAACATAGGTGTATTCAGTCGCACTGCAAAAGCTCTGCGGGGTTATGGAAATGGCCAGACATTTTGTTGCGCAACAAACAATAGTTCGGTCGTGTTTTTCAATGGTGTCATTGTTCTTGTTGACCTTTCCGGTTTCTAACAATTGCCGGTATTTATCGGTTATTGTTAAATGATTTGTGATCCTAGTATGTTGTAATGTTAGTGGAAATGAAATCATTACCGGGAGAGTGAAATTATAATGTACTCAGCGAATTTCCGTTGGAATATAAACTATTGGAGGGACTTTGATATTAGTGCCTACCTGATCTGTGATCTGTAGTTCACTTTTTGATGGGCCGTTAAAATTATATATATATATATTTTTTTTTATAACGTCCAACTATTGTGCACACTTGGGCTAATGCAGACGATGGGATGATTTATAGCGTATGAAAATGCCAAACCCTGGCCGGGAATCGAACCCGAGTCCTCGGGGTGAAAGCCCAAAAGCCCAGTACGCTATCAACTAGGACACCGAGGCGGCTTAAAATTATATATATATATATATATATATATATATATATATAAAACACACACACATATCACATCACATTGTAGGCCTATATCTAGTGCGAGAGGAAGACGCGCGCGCGCGCGCGTGTGTGTGTGTGTGTGTGTGTGTGTGTGTGTGTGTGTGTGTGTGTGTGTGTGTGTGTTTTACAACACTCACGTTTGTAATTTCAGTCTGATTTGATTCAAACTTGGCAAAAAAATCGAATTGTTACAAAAATCTTCTAACAGTTTCAAAATGGTGGTCATTTGATTTTTTTAAATTAAATATTTTTGAAAATATAATGTTACCATTGTAATTATTGTTAAAAACTGTATAAATTAGTATTTTGTTTTTTTTTTTCAAAACCGTTGAAATGAAATTTAATTTCACGGCGGTCAAGATTCAGTTTGGTTATTTTCAACGCAGTTTAAACGTTTACTAGTATGTGCAGCTTGTAACTGATTGTAGCTGATTATGATGATGAGAATAGAATTGCAGATAAAAAAATACTTTTGGAAATTCACTACCATCACATAAGCGAAACAGGTGCGTGCGCGTTATAATATTCTTCGTACGTTAAGGGAACGAAACAACACTTGATAGAAGTTTGCAACTCTAAAAATGAAGATTAAAGTGTGAACTGTGCGATACATGTGAGCGCCTGAAGGGCCGAGAGGCTTGCGTGATGGGCCCAGTTGTGACGTCACTCGCAAGGCCGGCTGTAACAAATGTGTTAATGAAATTATAGACCTTCTTTTCGTAACATTCACCTCGGGTTATGTTATTTTCCTCACCTGGTCTTCTCGCGGGTTGTGCCGTAACACCAGAGTCAACGCTCAGAAACATAATGGTGTCCAAAGCTCCTCAGAAGAAAAAAAAATTCGGCATCTGTCAATTTGACATTTCTCAAAATCTAAGAAACGGTTTTGACAAATTAGGCCAAATTTTTGGGTTTTTTTCAGATAGATCTCCGGATCCAGACTTTCCTGTGGTAAAAAGACCTATGCGTTTTGTTTTGGGCCCTTGAGAAGTACATTTCAGCAAATTTTGAAATGTAGTAATGAACAGAACAGTTCGTTCAACAGTTTAAAAATGGCAGCCATTTCAGTCTTAAAAAATTCGAAACGTTTTTTACTTAAATATTTTTCAAAATATGATTTCACCATCGTAATTAGTGTTAAAAACTTCGTAAATTATTATTTTGAAATTTTCAAAACAGTTAAAATTAATTTCATGGCGGCATTTTCTTATTTTACTTTTTTATTTATTTTGCACTTTTATTTATTTTTGAAAATTGCAATTTCAAAGTTTACGGTGCAAAATTTTTATTGCCGATTATAATCATGAGAATAGAATTTCAAATAAAAAATTACTTTTGGAAAAATTCGCTTTCATCACGTACGCGAGCCAGCTGCGTGCGAGATTATAATATTCTTTGTACGGTAAGGGATGGTGGTTCTGATCACTGTTGTCTGAGAGTGCACATGAACAGTATAGATATGTACCATGGAGAAACCGTGTGTAGGTTGTATAAGAAAGAGGAGACTGCAGGACACAATCCTTGATTGTGAGGCTCTTGCTGGTAGAAAGCTAAGGGATTTGGGTTTCCAGTATCTTCAGCACGATAGTCAGGAGAACTTACTGGAACTTACTAAGGGCATCAATCTGCTAAACTAGTACTCAAGAGGTTTAGTTGCGCAATAGATCTGTTGACGCAGTGCCTTGGGTTGTATTATCCCTTCCTCTGAATCTAATCTAATCTAATATACAACCTAACCTAACATAATCTACAGAATATCGCAGTTGAAACGAAATATGTATAATTTCAAATGCCCGTTTTGTAGCAAGATTTTTAAATACATCACTTCCCTCCAAACCTCATCACCTCATGACTCCTCGTCCTCCAAATACAGTAATAATGCCGCAATGTCTAGGTCGTTCGTTCTCCAGCGCAACAGTCTGTTGATTCTGTTGTCCGTTACTTCTTGCGTGCACACATCTGGACGGCCTCTTATTAATTCCTCGGGTTCACGTAATATTACGGCCGCTAGATAGCAGCACCGCTTTCTTTGGAAACCATAGCTTTAACCTTAGTTAATGTGCCATTAATATGATTGTGTTCTTTAGATTGTTATGTCAGTGCAAAACGTACTGAAATTCTGTGCGGGTTCGTTGTATAATTTCCACAACATATGTTTTCAGAACAATTTGCCCACTGTTCGGAGTTCGAGTTGTTTAGGTTATAGCCTGCAGCTGTTGTATCCGGTGGCTCTGTTATTTTACTCGAAGACAAATGATTAAGTGGATGTTTCGATTACCCTTTCTTTCACGGACTTCCGTTATTTACTAAAACGATAGCATTTCACTTCCGGTTGGGAGTGGCTGTTTAAAGTATAATTTGTTTCCGTCAAGCTTTCAGAGCAGCTTGTTTTCGTACGTGTCAAGCGAGACAGACTGTTTGTTGTATTCAGTTCTGTTAAATGTTAATCTTTTTGATTAACGGAAAGTTATTTCACTTTATCAGAATGCTAGTGTCGATGATAGGGATAATAATTTACGACTGATAATGTCCATATTGTTTTTTTTATTTAAGGGGGCACATAGGCCACGTATGGTTTACATGCTGAAACTCATCTGATCTTTGGCTTTCTGTAAGCATCAATAACATAAACTAACCTGTACTTTTGCATTTGCGCAGTTTTTTTTTTTTTTTTTTTGTAGCTAATTTTCATTGGAAAGTGAGCTAGTGGAGGGCCTTCATGGTAAGATCCTGGCCCGGGACCTTGAAAATGAACGCCGATCCGACCTGTTGTCACATTTTTATGGTCGTCATTTTGAAAATGTTACGCAAATTTCGTTGGGTAACAAACTTGTATAAGTATTATTTATACCCCTATACACACACACACACACACACACACACACACACACACACACACACACACACACACACACACACACACACACACACACACACACACACACACACACACACACACACACACACTATTGGGGTCTGCAGCTCGTCAATCATAAGACGGAGATCTTGCTCGTGACCAGCAGGAAAAGAAGGAAACAATAACGCTTACAGTTGGAGACATGCAGATAAGTTCCGTCCCAGCCCTTCGATATCTTGGTTCTTGGTGTGCGGGCTTACGCAATACGACTCTCTGCTTCAGGAACATCTCCGGAAGCTAAACACCAAAAAAAACGAACGTGGCAGGAGCCCTTTGCAGATTCATGCCGATTCTAGGAACATCTCCAGGAAGCTAGTGAAAAGGCAAGGAGCCCTTTTGCAGATTCATGCCGATTCTAGAAGGCCCAAGACAGGCACGTCGCCGACTCCTGGTCGCGAGCTATGCGCGCAAGGTCAGTGAGGTGCACCGCCATGCGTGAGTGGTTACCGAACGGATTCCCACGACGCTGCATGCGTAGTGGCTGACAGACCCCCAATGGAGCTAATGGCTGATGAAAGAACGAGGCTCTACTGCGCAAACGAAGTGCTGAACAGTGGTATAGTCATACAATGGCAATTAAAGAGGAGCGAAATCGGACCCTGGGTACATGGCAGCGACGGTGGGATGAATCAGCAAATGAACGATGGACTCACCAACTCAGAGGCAACATCCAGGATTGGTGCAACAGGGAGCATAGGGAGGTGGACTTCTACCTCACACAGGTTCTCACTGGGCACGGTTGCTTTCGAGCTTACTTGTTCCGTTTCCGACTGGAAACAGACTCGGCTTGTCCCATCTGTCTTCCAGCAGTGGAGGAAGATGCGGAGCATGTGATTTTCCGGTGTCGGAGATTCGAAGAGGACAGGATGAAGCTGCAAACGTATGTGGGGGGCAAAATTATACCGGAAGGTTTGGTTGCGACAATGATGGCTTCAGAGGCCAACTGGAGGGCTATTGCGGGATTCGTTGCAGTGGTCATGAAGAGGCTCTGGGGCTGAAGACCGAGAAAGGAGAGTCATCGCTGTAGACGAGCCAGTCCACCTCCCCACGAAGTAATGCCTAGCGGCGGTTCCGTGAGGGAGGTTCACAGAATAGGAATGCTTTTAGTGGTTTTTTAATGGGTAGCAATATCTCTTGAGTTTGAACTTAACTCGAGTCCACACTCTGAGGAGTGATGGTACTCTACCCCAGGTCGTCTATAAAAGATTTTGTCCACCTTTTTTTGGCATCGCAAAAATATAAAACACACACACACACACACACACACACACACACACACTTCTATGTTAGCAATCTCACGTTCGTAATTTTGACCTTGTTTGATTCAAATTTGTCACAGAAATCGATTTTGATAGTCTAATAACTTGGGCAAGTTTTTTACCCAGCGAAATCCATACAACAGTTTCAAAATGGCGGTAATTAAAAATCTTAGACAATTCGTAACTTTTTTATCTTACAATTTTCCGAAAATTTGGTTTCACCTTTGCAATCGGCGTTCAAATCTGCATAATTTCCATAAAAATGTTCAAGAAATTGATAATTTGAATTGCTTATTTATTTAAATTTCGACGCTGATTCTGTTAGCGAAGAAGTTATTATAACGAGACTGCCTGTAGTCCCCTGGCAGACATCCTTAGGCAGAAGTGGTTTAGGCACATTCTTGGCATATTTCTTGTACCATCGAATTAATTAATTGTACAAGTCACTGAAATAATTTCACTAACCTATATGCAAAGTGAACGCGATATCTATCTATCGGCTGCTTTATGTTACTGGTCAGCTATTGTTGACTTAATGTAACGCATAACATTAAGCCTACCATATATTAACTTTCTTCTGACGACCTCCTGCCGATGAACAAGGAAAACTTTGTAAAATGATTGGGTAATAACTGTCCCTTTTTTAGTCGGGCGCTACTGTTTCTAAAAAAAACTAATATATTCCGAAAACAATAATGGCGTCATAAATACTACGTTATCACTCGACAGTAAAACCTGCGCCTGTAATAGGCCTACGTTCAACAGAATTAAAATGTATTATTCAAAGGTTCTGGATACACGGCCGCTGTTGATCGTTTATACAATATTAAACAGTCTGACACGAGTACGTAATGCGTTTACTTTGTTAATTAATTTGTTAGGTTCAATGTGCACCGACTGAATGTGCAAAAACATACGGTGTTTTTCTGTTATACAACTCGCTGGCGGACGTTTTTCTGAAAGCCTACCTGCTTCTCCTACAAACGAGCTATGCCAAACAGTAGTAACACTAAAATTTAAATTAAGATTGTTTATGAGGCCTAACTCCCTCCTAAACAAGGCACCTGACCAACATCTGGAGGGGTGAACAAATATATACTGTAACGTGTAATATAATGCGAAAAACTCTATCTTGATTGAAACAGAATAAAGTAAGCTGGGGAATTGGTACCACCTGAAGATGGTAGGTTTTTTACCGAAACGTACATCAGGGTAAAGTAGGTTCACTACTTTGATATTATTCTGTTTACATCGAATTAGTTTTTTTTAATTTTTTTGGCGAAAGGGTTTCCTTTTTGTTTTTTTTTAATCACAACACTGTGCTTTTAACATATTTGTACGGGATGATTAAGCAAACATTAAAAATGTTTAGACCGAAAGAATTTTATAAGACGTCTGTTAAGTTTTTGGGATTGAAAATTTTAACTAAATATGACGATTTAGGTAAGAGAAAAAGCTCCAGTCTTGAACCTAAGAACTTGAAGTGCGCAAATTCGAAGACGCAGCTAACTGACAGGTCCTTTAACCACGGACGAATCCAGCCAGTTTAAAAAGGGAGGGGGACTGACTCAATGATAATCCTGGTAACTCAAAATATTAAAATTTCCAATAGATTCATGCACATATTCAGTAATTCCATATGGGCTTATTCAAGTACATTCTTGATCTAGCTCAGGGTAATAAATTAAATCTTAATAATAAAATCTTTAAAAAAATATTGTAGTAGGCATAGCTTTATTTTCGAGAGTCCCTGTCACATAGAATACATAAAATTAAATATATAAATTAATATAAAACAAAATTATAAGATAATTAAATGAAAGTACATTTTATAAACATTTTTACTAATTTCATGGTTTTAATTGACAACAAAGTCGAATTACCACTTCAGATAACGAAGTCTAATTTTCTTTTTTTCAACTTCGCGAATTTATCAACAATTTTGTTTGGGTCGATTGTGTCTGCTGATTCTCTCATGTCCATCGTGTCCACGCATCCGCTCCTGACTAACAAATGTGTGCGCGTACTTATTCCTTCTTCCTCCCTTTCTCTTCAAGGATAAGTTAAACTTTAACCTGTCCCGTTGTAACTGTGCACGCAGGATTTAGAGAAGCCTCTTTTTAATATAAAGATTAAAATTACGCAAACAGTTGGGATTTTTATATTTATGTTTTACTTCATTAGGCAACTAATAAATTTATATTACTTCAAATTATTTCCATATCCAAACATGGGGACTGTAGCCTCTCCAGCCCATCCCCTGGATCGGCCAGTAGCTTTAACCACCTCGAACACGCCGGTCGTTTCTACTTAGTAAATCTTTCTCTCTTAGTGATCCATCCCTCTGTAAACAATACAGTTACCAGGAACAAACTTTATCATTGGGAAAACGTGAACATCATAAAACTAAATCTTGAACTAAATGGCACTGTTATTATAGTGGCAGTGGGATGTACAGACAAGTAAAATGTGGATGATATTAATTTCCACTTTTAAATGTATTTATCACACACTCACATACAAACACACAAGCACACACGCACTCGAAGCAGTTAATTATTATTGATAAACATGATACTGTAGGTGTAGGAGTGTACGTGTTGGTTGGGCACCTTAGTACACCTACATCACACCTACTGGATCAGCTCGGCTGTAATGTAATGCATTGCATTGTGGGAACAGTAAGTCCGCCATAGTGAGGTGTGATGCCTTATTTAGTAGCCTATACATTGATGCCTTTACCTTATAACAATGCGCTGTGTTCTTTCAGGCTTATGTTTCGTTATGAAACACCGAGTAGGATAGCAATGTGTTTAGCTTTTCTATAGAGGGTAGTCCTGTAGTATTTTAAAAAAGGTTCTTTTAGGAGGGACGTTAGGGAACCTGGTTAGAGAACAACTCAGGGAAACTATACGGCTCATTACCGGGTACTGCTATCCGGGGGGGGGCAGAAAAGGATAGGAATATGCCATTAAGAAACCGTGTATATGTTAAGCAGGAAGAAAGGTGAAACTGCAAGCCACATAATCTGTAATTGTGAGGCCAGGAGGAGTTTAAGGCTGTTTGGTTTGTAGAACCTTGAGGACATCCAGCAGTGGTCTGCTAAAACCTATTGAAGCAGTAGTGTACAGAACTAGAATTGGTGAGGTTCGATTGTACGGTCTCTCGGTCTTAATACCACGAGATACAAAACCCCTTAATCTCTAGAACGTTTCTTAAATTTAAGTATATAAACTATGCCATGGAAATTCGTTAAATATTATGTTTAATTTATATTATGTGCATAAATTTGGCACACAGTACACTTAAACTTTAAACAAAACTTATCGGTGGATAAAACCAGTTACGATTTTCTGTCAAAAAATGATGATACAAATCAATGAAACCTAGTTCTCACAATCGAGTAAACAGATTTTGCTGAAAATTTTGTTACATATAAAGATTACCACTACAGTACATTCTATATTACTTGATTGGGTTCGTAAGGGAGTTGAGGGTAATGAGGAGGCAGACCGACTGGCTGAACTGGGATCTGCATTGAGTTAATCGGACTTGCGCTGGCTTTAGGGATCTCTCTGTCGTTGACCAGGTCTGCTGGTGGATTAATAAGCAACACCAGGCAAGTTGGGATAACCTTCATGGGCATTCCTATAGTAGGCGACTCTTAAGCATGGTTTTGTATGGAGGGCTTAAAGGGGCAGCAGATGACTTGGGCAGAGCACAACTCAGGAAAATCATGGGGCTTATTACTGGGCACTGTCATCTGAGGATGCACATGAACAGGTTAGGTGTGTACCATGGAGAAACCGTGTGTAGGTTGTGCAGGAGAGAGGAGGAGACTGCAGGACACATAATCTTTGATTGTGAAGCTCTTGCTGGTAGGAACTAGGGTTTTTTGGTTTCCAAGACCTTAGGGATCTTCAGGAGAATGAGATAGTCAGTGGATTATTGGAACTTATTAATGGCATAAATCTGCTACAAGTACTCAATAGGTTTAGTTCCACAACAGGTCTGTTGATCGCAGTGCCTGGGGTTGTATTATCCCTTCCTTTAGTTTGAATCTAATATAATATTACTTTATTGTAGACGTAAACACAACTAAGTGATTGTAGTGTGTGGATGTAAATTTCCTATTTAGGGACCTATTTAATCAACTTAAAAAGTGATTTACTTTCTTTCATACTAAGTATATAGCAAATATGATTGATTTATTCTGCAGACGTTATTGGGTTTCGTAGCTTCTAGAACCAGGATCAAACGATCCGTTATAAGCATCTTGTATTCTAGTTCAATAAGCTGGTGCCCTCTGTGAGTTTTAATAGTTCGAATGACTGCTTACAATTTTTTTAAATTTTTATTCATCGTAATCAGTCTTTAAAATCACAATTAATACAGATGGAAAAGCATGAATAACACTGAAACCTGTACACATCTGTTCGACACTATTGGTTCTGCAATAACATTGTTTCGACGTTTCGCCACAATCGTATCTAGTATCTTCGAGGTTGGTCTCGCTATTCGTGTATCCTCAAAATATATTTAATGCTATGATATAATAGCTTTTGAAATTTTAAAGTTACACTGAAAATACGAAAATAAACCCTGACCGTCGTGAGATTCAATTCTGGACGTTTTAATTGGTGTAGTTTGAACGCTTATTACGATGGTGAAACCAGATTTTCAAAAGAAAAGATTTGGAATGGCCGCCATTTTGAAACTGTTGCAAGAATATCTCTGGGTAATGGAGTTGTCCGGGCTATTACCAAAATCGATTTTAGTACCAAGTTTGAAACAAATCGGCATAAATGTATAGCGTACATGTGTAACTTCCAAAAAAAAAAATTGTTATAAATCAGCTGATCTCAAAACGTTTATAGATTTTTTTTTTTTTTAACGTCCGACTATTGTGCACACTTGGGCTAATGCAGACGATGAGATGATTTATAGTGTTATTATAATGCCAAGCCCTGGCCGGGAATCGAACCCGGGTCCTCGGGGTGAATAATTATCGTTGTACTTACGTTTCGTTTTCCTATATACGTAAAATAAAAATAAATTGTATTAAGTGATTAAAGAGTTCAATACACGCGCGCGCGCGCGCACGCACACACACACACACACACACAAATATTCTGTTATCCTTATTGGGTAAAAAATACTGTTGTCCAAATGCACTGCATGCTTTGTAAAAACTAGATCAAACTATGATAGTTATTTCGTTCCAGGCCACACAAAAAAAAACAAACTATTACTGAGCCTGACGCCAGTTGCACAAGAAACCAAGTGAAATTGTCGTCCATTGATCAGGCAATTATCGGCAAGGACGTCTGTTTCGATATATCGTATCGAATTCAACTTTCTTATAACTTGTCGACAACAATCGACCTTATACGGACATACGTCTAATCACAACAAGACGAATAAATGCTCCTGCACTCTGCAATTATGTAGCAGGTGTGCACAGTTAGGCTGGTTGGCGATCCTGTCTCCGCTCGGATGCGATGCATTAAGTATTCACCATTGTGTTGACGTTCGGAGAATCAAAGAGATTTGAATCCGGGTGATAAAACTTATACAGCGCACGTTATTACGTCGCGCATGCGCGAGTGTTTAGGTTCAACTTATACAGCAGAAGATACTGATTAAGGCAAGTGCCTCTTGATGTATCGCTTGTGTACACCTTTGAAATGGATAATCGGAAACGATATCAATGACACACGTTGTACGTTCAAGAATCGCTTCCGGTGGACGTGTAATACCGGTGAGATTGTTGGTGTGCAGCAGATACAGGTGAAATCTGTTGAGGACTTATCCACATTGTTCGGAGTTATCAAAGATTCCGGTGACATTCTTGTCTCTCAGAACCACGACTTCATAGTTGCACGATGACCAGTGGAAGGAACTGCACGATCTAGAACTTAAAGAATTATTTTTTTATCTAGAAAAAGGAATTTTAATTAGAACTTCATATCAGTTCTTGTAACTACACAGGGTACGCTATTTTGTAGAAAGTATGGTTCCTTTTAAGATTGTCCTAAGTTCAAAAAAGTGTTCTTTACCAGCAAAATCCGTTCAACCGTTTCAAAATGGCGGTATTCTAAATATGATGCTGTAAAATCGCACGCTTGTGTGTGTGTGTGTGTGTGTGTGTGTGTGTGTGTGTGTGTGTGTGTGTGTGTGTGTGTGTGTGTGTATGAGCTAGAGGAATACTATTTGAAAGGTCAAATGCTAATATATGCAGATTTTTAATGCTGTTTATGATGGTGAAATCAGAGATTAAGCAAAGGGTAAGATAAAAAGAAATACTTTTTGAGATACGTTTCCATAACGCTAGCGAGACAGCTGCGTGCAGCGATTATTGTTGACACCTTATTGCCGTGGAATGCTCAAGACTCTTCGCAATTCGCGACCCACACGGCCTCGCCACACCCGGCTCACGACTAGCAGGCTAATTACTTCATTCACACAATGCAGGTTTAATTAATTGAATTTAACTGTCGTAATGAATCGTGAACCAATGCCAGTCACCGATACAGTCGCTGTTAGTAGCGGCTGTTGGGCGGCTACCAGTGCCTTCTGGGTCGCGAAAATATTAAACTGTACACAGTGTTTGGTCTACGTAACTGCTGTCAAATTCTTTTAATTTTCTAGTATACTGATATGGACAGAAAGTTACTTGACGGATTGTTAGCATCTACTTATTCAAGTTGGTCTGGGAGGGACGGAAGAACCTCAATGCTATGTCCCTGGAAAACCGGGTTATTCTTCACTGGATTCCGAGGTATAAGGAGGCAGACCGACTGGCTGGACTGGGATCTGCATTTGAGTTTATCATACCCGAGCCTATAAGGATCATTTGAGTTTATTAAGGATCTCGCTATCGTTAATCTGCTATCAATAGCTGTATTAACAACCAATACCAGGCAAGATGGGGTAACCTTCATGAGCATTCCCATAGCAGGCGCTTCTTAGGTAAGATTCCTCATGGAGGACTTAGAGGGGCAGCAGACGTCTTGGGTAGAGCACAACTCAAGAAAACCATTGGGAGTCATTACAGGGCACTGTGGTCTGAGGGTGTACATGAACAGGATAGGTTGTACCATGGAGAAACCGTGTGTAGGTTGTGCAGGAAGGAGGAGGAAACTGCAGGATACGTAATTCATGATTGTGAGGCTCTTGATACAGGTCATTCGCTTAGAAAACTGCTTCCTAAGAGCACCAGTGGGGCAAAGAGAGAAATGTGCGAGAGAGAAGTCGAACCCCCAATCTCTTACCACAGCTCCCGCCTTTTCCTATACTATCGCTGAGTAGTAACAGTTTGTAGACTCATATTGGCAGACTCTGTATCATTGGATTGTTGGAGGGAGCTTGAGGGGAATTCTACATGCGCGAGAAATTCTCGCGCAGGCCGTTTACTAAGAAGGTGGACTATAATAGGAGGCTAAGGGTTTTTTGGTTTTCAGGACCCTCAGGACCTTCAGCAGGATAAGCTAGAGAGTTGGAACTTACTAAAGGGCACCAATCTGCTCAACTAGTACTTAAGAGGTTTAATTGCACAATAGTTCCAGCAGTGGTAGTGCCTGGGATTTTATATCTAATCTAGTTTCTAATCTAATCTAGCATCGACTTAAGGCTCGTCATAGTTTTTTCCTTTAGGTAGTTTTGCTGATTGAAAATGTGTTAAAAATTTCTGTTTATGTATGATCTTTCCTTTCGTTTTCTGCAATTTTGCTAAATTTTTGAAGTGAAAACATTCTTAGGTGGGATATTTGTATGAGGAAAAATAGAAACTCATGATAATATGAAGTGAACTTAGTATTCTTGTAGTGAATTCAAGTCTACCAGTGAGCTGACTCTAGTGACGCTGGTATTAGTGGCTCAGTGCTATGGTTTTTGCTTATGAAACTAAAGGACATGAGTTCAAAACCTTAAATTTGTATTACGTTTAATATTTATTTGTTTAAAATTATATATCAGAATAAATTCACTGATAAGTATTTAAACTGTACCCCGCAGGGGGTGCAGACTAGCTGCACCTATTGAGAGGATTTAGATGTCCCTCGCGGTACCCGAGTGTAACACACACTTACACATACAACACTATACTTACGACTTTAACACTTTATACTCACACTTACATTTAGGGAGGCGATAATAGCCTCAATGTGCTTTTCGCCTTAAAATAACAAAAACAAAATTTTAATTGTAACTTAAGCCATTATAGTAGCCTACATACACCAACATGCGTACAGCGGTCAAAACTGAGCGCATACAAAAATCAAATGTTGAATGGTCGAGTTGAAACAGAGACCATTGCTTCACTCGGTCAGTGGATTGAAAATGAAAAAATGTCAAATTTTTAAAATCTAATATAAAAAATAGGTAAAATACTTATATGGCATACTTTTCGTTGTTAACGAGTCTACGGTAGTTGGATCAGTTTACATCACATTTTAAATACGTCAGATTATAAGCACTGATTGACGGGAAGTAAAATTTTATTTAACAGAAAGAAAATATAAATTTCTTTTTACTATAACCGCTGCATTTCAGAAATAGAGGTCAAACACTGACCAGGATGGGATGACTGTATGCAAGAATAATTTATTTGTTAGAAAACAGACACGGTATAGAGCCATCTGGTAAACTTGTCGTCCTATCCTAACATAACCTCAATTAGATGCAAACAAAATGATTCCGGCCAGTTGCTTTCAGGACGGGTAACCTTTCTCTAAGCTTTCTTCGTATTAAACGTCAACGTTTCGAAGTGTCGACGTTTTCAATTCAAAATCATCGTTTGATTGTTCACTAGTTTGTTTGCTAATCTTGAACGACCTCATTGTTTAGCGAATTGCGATTGGAAAACGAGTTATTTGAGCGCCATCGTGGTAAGATCCTAACCCGCTTCTTTTCTTACAGCAATCCTGGCTTTAAATCACTTTTTGAGAGGCTGTGATTTGTTTTAGCATGCTAGCGTTCGCAATTTTGGTACGATTTGATTTAAACTTGGCACAGCAATCGATTTTAATAATGCGTAGCTTGAACAAGTTCGTTATCCTTCAGAATATTTTCAACCGTTTCAAAATGGCCGCTGTTACAATTTTTTTAAAATATAATGTTTTCGAAATCTGATTTAATCAGCGTTAAAATTTGCGTAAATTGTAATTTTAAATATTTAATATAAGAGTAATATTACCCAAAAATAGCAAAAACGTAAGCGAGAAGAACAGTTTGACAAGCAATAAATGTATAGGCATACAATTTATTACCTCGGTATTGTATATGAAAGCATTGTCACTCAATAAGAAAACATTGAAAATAAGGGCGAAAAAAATGTATTTTAAATGGATCTGATAATTGTGGTTGGTGAATACAAATTATGTAAAACCATGTTGTAGGAAAATTTTATTTGAATATTGTTTATAATTTTATACGCAGTTTTAAGGTACCATGTGCTTATGAACAGTTCGAGGTAGCTTCATGAAATTTAGCACACACAGGCTGAAGGCTGCAAACCTGTCTCATGAACGACTATTTAACAAAGTTAACAAAATTTTATTTTGAAAATTATCAAAAATGGCCGACAGAATTAGGTTTAAATTAAATAAAACTTTAATTCAATTATGTTTTTTTATTTGTGAACAATTAGCAACATTTTTAATTTCCTGTTTTGCCGAAAATTACTTCGATTAGATAAAATATTGCTCATTTCATTATAGACAAAATGAACCCTCATCGCTGTCAAATTAAATTTGTAATTCAGCAGATGTTTGAAAATACGCTTCTAATTTATGCCTTTTTAACGCTGATTAAGACAATTTCTAAAATTTAAAAAAAAATAGCGATGAATCCTTAAAGACTTGAAATGATCATAGGTTTAAACCCTCTGAAGGAACTTTTCTTGTTGACAGATGTGTCTAAACTATTAATGAAATTATGAATGTGATCGGCGCTAAATATAAAATTTTAACGACATTTTAAAAAAACAGGTTCAGAGTCAGGATTGACGCTCATTCAAAAGTCAGGTACCGATGAGAATTCTTAATAATCCAGGCCTCAACCTCACCGCCACCGTCAGATAAATTCGCGCAGCAGACCTGCAAACTGGGCCGAAAGTAATCCACGCAGATTTATTTCCGGTTCGTTAGTCATGTTATCGTCCTCGATAAATTAAAACCCTTGTAATTCAATCTGCTATGGCAATTTTGCAGATTTACTTGAAGTCATTTTGTTTCCCTTGCTTGTTCCTTCGTTATCTCTTAATGTTGGCTCCGTGCTGGAATGGCATTCTTCGTAGGCAGTTCTTTAGAACCACCAGAGTTACGAGAGACCGCGACCAGCCAAACACTCTCGGCAACGAAATGTGCATTGTATTACCACGGAGCACCAGGCTTTGGAAAACATATATCTGCATGACTCAAGGAGGCTTTTAGTACTTTAATAAAACCGTTTTGCTGACGTGATGGAAAGCGAATTTTCTAGAAGCATCGTTTACACTCGCTTTTTGAAAATCTGGTTTAGCCATTTGCAAAACCTGCATAAATTAGCATTAAATTTTTTTAATTACTGTACATTGAAAGTGCGAAGACCTTGACCGCCGTCCAAGTCATTTTGTTAAAGGATTTTAAAAACTAAAACAAAACAACATGAAATTTATAACGCTGACCACATACTTGAGAAATCAGATTTTTAAAGAATTAAGAAAAGTATTCTGCATTTTTAAATAATTAAAGCTCACCACCATTTTGAAACTTTTGAACTAATTACAAAACGGTTACTAACACTGTTTTCCTGCCAGAGTTTGCGCTGGAACAATCAGACTAACAGGAAATCTACACATGCTTATTATCGCCACGTAATATATATGGACACATCAGTAAGGCTCCCAACACCAGCAGACTTGCCAACAAGTCATATTAGTATATACAAGGTGTCAAATCAGCACAACGTCGTGGATGCTGAAGTCAGAATAGACCTACCCATGACGCAGGAATAGACTCAACAGATGTTGAAGACAGGCGCATACGGGAGAAAGATGCTCGGTTGGAAGGAAGGTCCCAGAATGAAATCAAAGAGAGCAGGAGTAAAATGAACGGAGGAGCGGAAGAGATCCGTGGGGACAGATTTTCCCAAGCCAAGTTTGGAACAGGAGGTCATGCGCAGATAACAAAATCTTAATAATAATATATATATATATATATATATATATATATATATGCTATATATATATATAGGCTAAAGAATTTTAAGTTCTCTAAAAAAATGATCTAAGCGCTCATTTCAAGCTACCCGGCCTGGGTTTCCATGATTTCCACTCCAATAGCTCATTTTCCGATGGAAATTTCTAATAAACAGTCCAGAAATCAAAATTTCACACCATCCGAAAATTGTTTCGTGAAATTTGGACGATATTTTCGTTTCTTTTCGATACACATTCCGAACCAAAAGTTTCCGGTAACTAGAAAAATATACGACTTTCAAAGACTTTTTGAAATAACGTTTCTCAATCTGTAAGCTTTTGAAATGGGAAACAGACGAACGGATATTACTGGATTGATGAACTTGACCGTATTCAATTTTCGTACAAAATCTGATTTTGCGTATTGAAAATGTTCTTTTTGAAAAACGTAATTAGTTGGGGGGTTGGTCTAATGAAAACTCAATGAGATTCATTGAAAATGTTTATAATTTAATATGAATTAAAAGTTCTAAACAAATTCACAATTTTTCTTAGATAAACACTTCTTGTACATATCTAATTAACACCTTCAGCCACTTAAGATCATATCAGTGTTCTAACAATATTTACAAGGTATTATTTAAAATACCTTTACCAGCTGATCAGTGCTTCCTCGTTAGCAATCTCGTGTGCAAACATAAGCAGACGATACACACACACACACACACACACACACACACACACACACACACACACACACACACACACACACACACACACACACACACACTGCCTGGTAATTACAAAGACTCTATGTAATAAATTGTTCCAGCATTCCACTCCTACAAACTGTACAAAGTAAAATGGTGAAACTAAAACCCGATCTATTCAGTCTTTAAGTATGATTAACGTCAAACACTGCTGCCAACATAGCGGTAAAAATATTGTTTCATGTGATGTATAGCTTTGCATCACTGACTGAATAAAATGAAAATATGCTCGAGAAAGGAAAACGCGTACGGCGTTTGATTAAACAGCATCGCGCGTAGTTGGTTTCAACCTGAGCCCCAGATTACATGCAACAGTTCAGGTGTGTAGTTATATTTCTACTTTTGCCATTTATATTGCCGTGTACAGCCAGAACTCGCATATGCGCCAGTTAAAGAACACTAGGCTGTTGAGATAGCAATTTTAGAGGTTAGGATATGTAAACGAGGCAACCAGGCAAATGTTCTCATTAGAGCTAAGCCGTCATTTAACAACAGTGAACATATGTTATTTATCGATTACATCAGCTGATTCCGTAAAAAGTTGCGTTCATTTTTCTTAAACAAAACAGCTGTTCCCGGTTATTGCCAATGTTAATGCCGTGCATATTTTCTGCAAAAGTTTGACCACACGTAATAACTTTTACTTTCTCTTCAAATCTGACTACCCATCTGATTAAATTGGCTGCTTATCAAACTTTTTTTAACTTACGATTTTATTATTTAAAGAACACTGCAGTTTATTCAAAAAAAAAACAATACGTATTTCTATTATCTAAATGCTTAAGTTGGAAGAAAAATATTTGTCAAAGTCCCAGAACACCCAACAGCGCCGGAGGTCATCGATTATCTTTATAATTCACTCACGCAGCGAAACGTTCTCCAAAAAAGTTGATATTTGAACCGGCGTGCGACTGGAGATGACACGAGATCTCGTAAAGAGATTATACAAATATGAGGCAAGGGAGAGAATTGAATATTTAGTTTATGTAGAGTTGACCAAATGAACAAGCAGCGGAAGGCATTTGGAAAACATTTAGGTTGAGAGAATCCAAATTAATTTACAGCTGGGAAGAAGGCTCGTTAAGAGGCCACGGAAGAGATAATACATTGAAAACAGGTGTTTTACTTAACATGTGCACGATGACTTGGCCGTTTTTACATGTCATAACATTTTGTGTTAAGGTAATTAACAAGAAATCTCAGTTATAGGCGTAATTTTTCCGTTAATTGTTAAAATATGTGTCCATATAACATTTTAGAGTGATATTCAACCAAGAAAAAAACTGTATTCTATCCATTTTAGACGTTATGTCCGTGCGACACTGTTTTCACACTGTTATTGATCCGTACACACAGTTTCAAGTAAAATACTCCATATGTTACGCGGTTTTTTTGGATGTTTTAGTGTTATAATTGTCAATACATAGATGTTATTTTTAATGAATTGTCATTTTAATTTACCAATAAAGGTCCTCAAGATAAAATAAAAAAATCCATAGGCCAAAATATAATATTGCTTCATTATATTTAAAATTAAGTTTAAAATTAAAATCCCCGCAGATGTGCAGACTAGCTGCACCTATTGAGAAGTTTAGACGTCATGCATACGAGTCTAACACACACTATTACCACCCCTTCCGCCTTAAATAATTAAAATGATGCTTCTAAATTTCTATTAAATTAAAATTTGTTATCCTTTTAAATTACCTATAAAGGTGTGCCAAAGTAAAGTAACAAAAATACAATAGACCAAAATCTAATCCGACTAAAGTTACTCTAGCATACTTTAAAATGGTCACAACACAATTCTAGGCTTCAAATATGGATGTTGTTTATAAATAAGCCCATATAAAATACGAAAGGAGTGCGTCACTCGTGGCATACGCCGTCTATTATGAAGACAAGCGTGCGTCATTGATGACCGCCACTCCTACCGGCAGTTGGATGTATGTCACTAGTGACGCAAGTCGTGATGAACGCGTTAAAGCTTTAATTTTGTTTATCGTCCGTGCTTTATACCAGTTAGATTAATGAGGGCGAGTAATCGGAATTAATGGAAAGCGTAAAGTTTACGACAGTAACTTCAGTCTCGAACCTACGGTCTTGATATTAGGTGAGCAGTTCAAAGACAATGGCAGCAGTCCGGTGTCTTTGCTAAGACGATACGATCATATTTTCATTTTAAATTTGCTACACTTACCCTAAGTTACCTCCTATACCAAATTTTACTTGCTTCCTTTACAAATATCCTGTTCGTTACGTTAATCAAAATAGTTGAAGAAGCATTTTTGGAAGCAAAATGTGGATAACTAATCAAATTGCCAAAATATAGTGGGGACTCGGTAGTCGATGTGGTAAAGCACCGATTGGTCTGCTGCGTCTCTGAACTGCGCACCTTAAGGTTCTTAGTTCTAGCAGCGCAGTTGCTCCCGTTTCTTTTCCCTTACCGTTATGGCGCTGATCCACTCTTCCCTCATTAGTCTAACTGGCATAAAGTATGGACGTTAAGCAATAAAAAAAAGCTTAGGCAGTGCGGGACTGGCCGACAGAAGTGACTTCTTTTGGCACGCCTGACTATACTTTTTCACTATTATGATTTAATTATTTTAATAAAATTTAGATGCATGCAGGAAAGGGCAATTCTTGAAAATTATTTTCGTATTAAATTTCGTGTGTGTGTGGAGGTACACAAATTAACTGAAACTGTCACAGACTATGAATCTTGGGCTATATAAAAGGTACTTTAATAATTAATCAGTTTATAACCCTACTTTTGACCAGTTACACTGTTTAAGTACAATAACAACAAATAATATTTATGATTCTGGCATTCAAAAATTAGTATAGAGTCATATACATGAAATAAATTTAACTACACAAATTTATAAATTACACATTTTAACTAACAAGAACAATAAACATAACCTCAATTGAAATGAACCATAACCACAATATTGAAGCTATTGTGGGAGGAAATCAGCTATTCAAAGTAGTCACTTCCAGTCTAGATATATATATGCTGTGAGGCATACATTACGGATTCAAGCGTGACGCGAAAGAAAATTTTTAATACACGTTTTGTCAATCGCGACCATACAAGTTTTCACTTCAAAAATACATTTTATTAATCATTAAACAAAATAATAATAATTTTTGTAATAATAATGTTTGGAATAATAAAGTTCACTAGAGTGCGCGTATGGATGTGTTAGAGCGTTCCGTAACAGCACGCGTGACGGCGTTCAGTGACATACAAAACATACACCCATACTCCGTGATAAAAGTAGTCACTTAAAAAAATTGTACTACTGATGATCACAGAAACACCCAAGAGTTTAATTTCGCTCTACAACTACTTGCTAAGCGGTTATGATGTTAACAATTTCCACTAACCCTGCATACGTTAACAATTTTTCAAATAAAACTACTTTTGCAATTTGTAGTACAATTTACTCTCTGAAAAACATTTCCTTTATGCACGCTGAAAAACAGGAAATCCCCGAGAAACAGTTTCTACTGGCGCCAAATATATACTTTTTCGTACGCCAAGACACCATTACGGCCCTACCTTTCCGATCAAGATTACAGTTTACCCAACATTTATTCACGTCCGCGTCGGCGAATCTCAACCAACTCGGTTAAGCGTCCATTAAAACAGTACATTTTTATTCGTCTTGAATTTATAACACAATCTCCTTCCCTCAGGCGTACAACGACATCCTGACCTTTGGCTTTATCCTCGCCGCTAACGCTTTGGCCCACTACATTATATGGAAACATATTGAAAACAAAGCTGGAAATCTGTTATGTTCTGAAAAACTAGTTGTACGAGAGAGCGCGAAGCAACGGCAAAAACGACCAACATCTGGTAAACACGATTTCACGCGATCGAGCGATCAGAACCCGGATTTTGACAACTAAATACACTCGTTTCTACGGCCTTGTCGCACACAACTATCTTTAACCCCGTACGTGCGTGTGTGTCTTGTAAAACGAAATTTTTAGTAGTACGTAGGTTATCAGACAAAACCCAGCAAAATCCCATTAACCACTGAAAAATGGCGGCCATTTAAAAGCTTTAAAAAATAATAAATTTATCGAAAATCTGGTAACACTATCGTAAAAACCTGCATAAAAGCATTAAAATTTTGCAATTCCATTGAAAATTTGATATATTATTTCAATAATTTCAACCCCTGATTATTGTAGTTATTAGAGTGATATTTAGAGGATACGAGTTTTGATAGCTTCTGGAATAGCAAGTACAAGTTCTCTTCCATACAATCACTTTGGTACATCCTTATCCTGTTCAAATACTTCCTCAGGTTGCACGGTACTACGTATTGTGTCTCATAGTTTTTTCTGAGTGGCTTTCTACCCAAAATCCCTACTGTCCCCGCAGAAGACCGTTACCAATCAGATTTTCAAAAAGGGCATTATTACAAGTTGCCACATTCATACTGAGGAAATTCTCTTCCATCATGTCAGCGAGACAGCTGCGATTGTTTTTGTTACAGCTACTAAATACAGTACGGTTGTTCAGTGCCCGTTTCAAGTTTGCTTATCTAAACGATAATCATTATACGACACCGTAAACTTGCTAGTATAGTTCACCATGTATAATCGATAATCATTACAAGACAACATAAAATTACTAGTATAGTTCATATGTATAATAGACAATCATTACAAGACAGCATAAACATGCTAGTATAATTCACAGGCATAATCGATAATCATTAAAAGTCAACATAAAATTGCTAGTATAGTTCACCATGTATAATCGATAATCATTACAAGACAACATAAAATTGCTAGTATAGTTCACCATGTATAATCGATAATCATTACAAGACAACATAAAATTGCTAGTATAGTTCACCATGTATAATCGATAATCATTACAACATAAAATTGCTAGTATAGTTCATCATGTATAAACGATCATCATTACAAGAGAATGTAAACTTGCTAGTATAGTTCTCCATGCATAATCGATAATCATTATAAGACAACATAAACTTACTAGTATAGTTCATATGTATAATAGACAATCATTAAAAGACAGCATAAACATGCTAGTATAGTTCACATGCATAATCGATAATCATTACAAGACAACATAAACTTATTGCCTGGACGCATTTCATACAAGCATAATCATTTGCAGGACAACGTAAACTTACTGCATATTTCACATGCATAATCGGTAATCATTACAAGACAACTTAAACTTGTTGCACAGTTCATGCATAATCATTGCAGGACAACGTAAACTTACTAGCATATTTCACATGCATAATCGGTAATCATTACAAGACAACATAAACTTATTGCACAGTTCACATGCATAATCATTGCAGGACAACGTAAACTTACTAGCATATTTCACATGCATAATCGATAATCATTACAAGACAACATAAACTTATTGCACAGTTCACATGCATAATCATTGCAGGACAACGTAAACTTACTAGCATATTTCACATGCATAATCGATAATCATTACAAGACAACATAAACTTGTTGCACAGTTCACGCCATAATCATTGCAAGACAACATAAACTTACTAGCATATTTCACATGCATAATCGATAATCATTACAAGACAACATAAACTTATTGCACAGTTCACATGCATAATCAATAATCATTACAAGACAACATAAACTTATTGCACAGTTCACATGCATAATCATTGCAGGACAACGTAAACTTAGTAATATTTCACATGCATAATCGATAATCATTACAAGATAACACTCACATGCACACAATTCGATAATCATTGCAAAGACAACATAAACTTACTAGCATATTTCACATCACAATCGATAATCATTACAAGACAACATAAACTTATTGCACAGTTCACAAACATAATCATTGCTTACGTATACTGCGCATATTCACATGCATAATCGATAATCATTACAAGACAACATAAACTTATTGCACAGTTCACATGCATAATCATTGCAGGACAACGTAAACTTACTAGCATATTTCACATGCATAATCGATAATCATTACAAGACAACATAAACTTATTGCACAGTTCACATGCATAATCATTTGCAGGACAACGTAAACTTACTGGCATATTTCATGCATAATCGATAATCATTACAAGACAACATAAACTTATTGCACAGTTCATATAATCATTTACAAGACAACATAAACTTATTGCACAGTTCACATGCATAATCATTGCAGGACAACGTAAACTTACTAGCATATTTCACATGCATAATCGATAATCACTAGAAGACAACATAAACTTACTAGCATAGTTCATGCATAATCGATAATCATTACAAGACAACGTTAACTTGCTGGTATAGTTCACATGCGTAATCGATAATCATTACAAGACAACGTTAACGCTAGTATAGTTCACATGCATAATCGATAATCATTACAAGACAACATTAGGTTGTTAGTATAGTTCACATGCATAAATAATCATTACAAGACAACATGAGGTTGAGAGTTGCTAGTATAGTTCACATTGTTTAATGATAATATAATGTCCTGACTGTAAGCCATAAAGTATGACTTCATTCATTGTCGGTACAATTATTAAACAAGATGTCGGTTCTGCAGTGAGATCAACGACTGTGGGAAAGTTTGTAAAAGCGTCATCGTACACAAGATGACGCTGTACACAAACAAACAGCTGTTCTCATATTTAATTAACGAGATGCGAATGTACCGTTTTTATTCGAGTCATGGGACACTCGCGTGAGAATCTCATTATGTCGGGAATAACGGATTTGCGCCATATGTGTTTTGTGGAGGTGGTAAAGAATGTACACCCTTCAATTTCTGTACCATACGGTCAGTTCTTAAAATGTATTAAACGATATACTTAACTTGTACTGACCTGACTATGTCCACGTAAACATCGCCTGAAATGATAGAGTAACTAATTTAACGTGATAAAATATTTGTAAGTAATTTTAGGTTACGTGCTTTGTTGCTGCGACAAGAAAAATCACTAAACATTGTAAACGGTGTTGTCTTCTCCATTGCATATCACTTAATCTACTATTAATGTACAGCTGATAGAGCAGCCATCATGGTAACAACCAGACCCGGAATCTTGAACTGAATGCTGTCGTTTCAAGGTGATTTCAAAATTTCAGTCCGATTTTGCACAAAATCGATTTTATTAATAACCTTACACTGGTTCGTCAACCGTCAATTTTTCAAAACGGCGGCGATTTCAAATCTTAAAAATTCATAACGTTTTGTCTTAATCGTTTTGATTTCACCATCGTGATCAGCGTTAAAAACTGCATACATTAGCATTTCAAAATCCGTTGGATATAATTAAAAATTGCTCATATATGCAGATTGTAATTCTGATTATGAAGGTGAATTCATAAATTAAAAAAAAGGTAAAAAGAGACAAGTTCTTCTGATTCGCTTCCATTACGTCAGCGAGACAGCTGCGTGCCGCGATTATTAAATTTTGTCTTCGGTTCATCGCAGTTCGAAATTTTGAGTTCACTTTGCCTACAACATGTATATTTAATGAACATTTTAAATAAAACAGCTTGAAGCAAAAAAATCTTAAAGTCTTGGTGGAACTAGATAAGCAAATACAATTTACATTGCAAATAAATACAATAATTTTAAATATACCAAGGGAACTAAATGCAATATAAACATACCTTTATAGCAAAAGTCGATTGAATTTTCTTCTAGCACGAGGTATGTTCAATCAATCGGGTTTTGTAAGTTCCAAATTTCCCCGAGGGTTTCCTGAAAAATATATATTTATAAGTATAGAAAAATGTATATTTTATACAACATACAAAATCTTGGTATATCTGAAGTCAACGCATTCCGCATTACAAACGATTGAAAATAAATGTTGAATAAGAAAGTGAATACGTTAAAATTACTCTTTATTCTGAATTTTGCGTATTTATTAATAGCAGCACGCATCTGTCTCGCTGACGTGATGGAAGCGAATTTTCAAAAATTTTATCTTTACTCTCTTTTCTGAAATTCTGATTTCACCTTCATAATCACCATTAAAATCAGTATATACTAGCATTACAAACTTTCAAATTATATTGACAATATGAAAATAAACCCTGACCGACGTCATATTAAACTTCAATTTAGTGTTGATTACGACGGTGAAATCAGTTCTTTAAAAGGGAATTAAGTAAAAAAAGTTACAAATTTATAAAAATTTAAATTGTCTGCCATTTTGAATTGTCTTAACTAATTTTGCTATCTAAATCGATTTTTGTACCAAGCTTGAATCAAACTGGACTGAAATCGCAAACGTGAGCGTGCGAGACAGCTGCGTGCAATAATTATGTTTTCAAACACTAAAGATGGTAAATAAACAGTAATAATAACATAAATATTCCATTAAGTACAATTTTAAATACAAAATCTGATAGGCCTATGTCTCGTTTGTCCAACCGGCAGGCCTGCAGAAGAGTTAAGTTGAGACAAGCCGGTGGTACGTGTGTGTATGGAGAGGATGGCGCCAGGGGTGAGCAGTGTTTATCTTATCACTATTGTATTGTATCGTTCAGAATTAATTTCTTTCTGTACGAAAAAATGTCACGGAAAAAGAAAATCAGTGTTTGGAGGATTTTATTAATGTCTACCACAAAGTGAAAAGTGTTTGTAGAAAGTAAAGTCTATTTGAAGTTTTTAAAGTAAGTCTTTTTCTCTCCGTTTTTATTTGCCTCTGAAACAACTAATAAAGCGAGAATCGCATGCGCATCTTCGTCATTAGGAAGCATTATTTATCAAACCAAATTTAAATGGAGGTGGAGTCTGTGTATTCAACTGTTGGTTGGTGTATGGCGTTTTCAGGCCAACAGGCTGCGGTCTCCGTCGAACTGTTCAAGCTTGCCGGTACGTGTATGGCAGGCGTAGCGCAATGCCCAGACTCAGCTTTTACGGCCGGGAATTTCCGAAGTTTACTTTCATCGTTGCTACTTGAAACAATCCTACTCCCGCCAGAAACCAACGTTGAAATACACAAATGAAATTGTGTTGAATCAGCAGCCCGGTATCTGGATGTCAGGAGGCTCATCTAGCTGGATGAATGAAGTTCTTTGACCTGCTGAACAATGAGCCGCCGCTTCGCGAGTTCTATCAGGAAGACAATGACAGGAGGCTGGACTGGCCGCGACCACAAAGCACTGCCCACGGAAACGTTGCGATTGTCTCAACGGGCTGTTAATTTGCGAAAACATACGTGATTACAGCGCCGACACTGTGAACAGGAAAGCATTTGTAGATACTCGACTTGCAGTTAAACAGAACAGATCAAATCTCGTCAAAATAATCACGGCACGCAGCTGTCTCGCTGACGTGATGCAAGCTGATTTTCAGAAAGTAATTGCAATGAAATTAAGAAAACTGTTCCTGACAGCCGTCCATTAAATTTCATAATTTCAACGGATTTTGAAAGCTCAAAATGCTAATTTAACAGTGATTATGATGGTGAAATTCAGAATATAGGGCAAAAAAGTTATGAACTGTTTACAGGTCTAAACTAGCTGAATCTGAAGTTATCGATTGAAAACATGAGCAAGATTGCACGCACGCACACACAAGCGTTTACAATTTCCGTCCGTTTTTGATTAAAACTTGGCACGAAAATAATCGATTTTGCTAATAACACAAACAGTTTCGTTAACCAGCGAGATTCGTTTCAACAGTTTCAAAACGGCTGTAATTTCAAATCTTTCACTCATAACTTTTGCGTCTCGAATATTTTTGAAAATCCGATTTCACCGCTGTAATCAGCTTTAAAACTGCATAAATTATCATTTTGAATTTTCAAAATCCGTTGAAATTAAAAAACCTAATTTGACGGCGGTCAGGGTTTCTTTTTCGTATTTTCACAACAATTCGAAATTAGAAAAATGCTAGTATACGCGATTTTAATGCTGATTATGACAATGCAATTTCAAAAGACCAGTTAAGGCAATACGCTATAAAATTTTCTGGAAATTCGCTTTCATCACTTAAGGGAAGACAGCTGCGTGTCAGCGATTCTTTTAAATAATTAAAGTGAACTCGCAAAGCGTGTGTAATGATTTAAGCCAATAAATCGCGTTTTGTAAATCGAATACGTTACCAGTCAGCTCCCGTTCATAAAACAGGAAGTCTTCCGAAGACTTCAAAGAAACAAAAACTGTCTGAAACAAGTAAACAATAAATGTATTCAATTACTCGTAAGTCTTCAAACTTGGCCATTAAAAACGCATTCACTTGGATATAACCGGCCGCGTCCTGAACAAGCCTGTCCTTCTTCAAGTCAACCTCGTCTAAATTTTACTTTAAAATCACACTCCGGGGTCAGCTGAGGTCGCCCAAAACGTTTTCGTATATTTGGAACAAGTCACAGATTATCCGACAAGGAAACGCTCTCTCGGTGAACACTTGACGAAGAGGAAAGCGCGAAACCACTTTGCGCGTTGCAAACACATGGTCCATTAGCGGATGAGTCATCACGACATAGATACTGGACGGGTGACACCTCATCTGCCTCTACGCATCACAGCTCTGCTCGCTTAACTGGAGTAGGTTTTATTGCTGTTGCTGTTACAGGCCGATGAACTTGGGTTTATGTCTGCACAACTTGTTAACGTAATACTGTACCACAGTTAACTCGACGCGTGTGTAAGCCTGACCAATATACAAGAGATTTAGGGATCTGCGGCAGTCCGTTGGCGCGGCTCCTACAAAAGAAAGCAATCGCGTACGTGATAAGGCGATCAATTGTTCTTTAACGCTGAACAATGATGGCGAATTTCCGTTAGAAAATGTGAACTATTGGATCGGCCATCAATGTAAGACATGAGCACCGATCCTGATCTCTTGAGCACATTTTGAGACGCCAATAAAATTTTTAAATATGTGTTCAACGTTCGAAATTTTAGTCAATTTGATCCAAATTGTACTAAAAATTTATGATAGACATAAATTGATTTTTGTAATAGCCTGAACAAATTGCTTTACCAGCAAAACTTTTAAATCTTTCAAAATTTATAGATTAGATTCGATTCAAACTAGAGGAAGGGATAATACAACCCCTGGCATATTGTGCAACTAAACTTCTTGTGTACTAGCTTAGCAGATTGCACCCTTAATATGTTCCAACAATCCACTGATTAGCTCATTCTGCTGAAAATCCATAGGGTCATGAAACCAAAATCCTCTAGCCTCCTAAATCTTAAAAAATGTATTTGTTCTTGAGTATTTTCGAAAATACGAATTTAACACTAATGCTAATGCGTTAAAAACTGCAAATCTGAGTTTTTAATATTCGAAATACATTTCAATTAACAAATTTAATTTGACGGCGGTCAGGGTTCGTTTATGTGCGTAGATTTTTGAATGGTTTAAGCAAAAACCTATACGAACGATAAGATGAAACACTACTAAAACGGTGTCATATACTCACTGATAGGCGCTACAGTCCTTGTAGAGACGAGATGTTCCTTCAGCTCTCGCTGACTGAGGCCCTCATTCTCCACGATCGCACTCCGTGAATCATCCTCCACACCACATGCAATCATCTGAAGGCGCCCGCAGAAGTATAATCGCCTTCATATTCTAAGATGTCCGCATAAGAAGATCTTCCTAGAAAGTCCACACTCTTCATTTTCTCTCTTAATGGCCAAATCTTCTTCCTTTAATGTTTACTATATTATTACGCGCTGTAAATAGTTCCATTAACTCGGATATTAACATGTATCCATTGTTGTGATGGATTTCATGGGACAACGTGATGCATTTATGTTTATACATACACACACACACACACACACACACACACACACACACACACACACACACACATATATATATATATATATATATATATATATATATATATATATATATATATATTTTTTTTTTTGGAGTTTTAACGTCCGACTATTGTGCACCATAGGCTAATGCAGACAGTGGGGATGATTTATAGCGTATAGAAAATGCCAAGCCCTCGCCAGGAATCGAACCGGGTCCTCGGGGTGAAAGTCTAGTACGCTTCACAGAGACTCCGTACCCAACCAGTCCGTACTTGGACGCTAGCCAAAATTGAGGAACTATTATAATTTATTTCTTACAAAACTGACATTAAATGGTAAGCAGACTTTCTACCAATCAAATTTAGTTGAATAAATGGTGCAAAAATAAAACACAAATATGACTCTCAATAAAAAACCACTGAAATTAGATCAAATTTCTTAAAATCGGTGTTTCAGATTTTGCTATAATTTTGACCGTATATCAAGAATCGTAACTTAAGTCACATTATCGAATTTGAAATAAAATAAAATTACACTTGGAGAGTAAATTGAAAAAACCAAACCCGACTGTGGTCAGGGTTTATTTTTGTTCCTCCCGATTTTTTCTTAAAACGTGACTCATTTATTTCAAAACTTTGAACGATGACTTAAATTAAGTATCTTCATAAAATATGAAGAAAATCTGGTGAACATAAATTCAGAAATTATTCACTTTACGGATACATAGCTGCCATTTTGTTTGGATAATTATGGTCTACGTTCGAGCGAAGTCAAATAAAAATCGTTAGAACCGATTTTTTACAGTTTTTTTTTAAAAAAAGAAGAACAACAATTTTTTAAATTGAAAACAATCTTAAGTTCTAAACAAACCAGGTCTAGTTTCCTCTGATTTACATCGCAATTAGATTACTCTCACTGGCCTTGAAGACGACAATGTCTATTAAAATCTCAAAACTGATTTTTCACCATAACCTTACTTTCTTTATAAGTTCTACTTCGGAAAGTAGAATTAGAAAAAGTAAAACTTTAAAAGGAATTTTTAAAAAACTTACAAATTCATTTTTTTTTTTTTTTTTAAAGGTAGACCAAACTTTACAACAAATATCGACTTGGATCCCCTGCTGCGCTCGTTCCTTGGACGACTTCCAGTTTTGTTGATAAAACCGTAGGCCACCGCTCACTTCACACGGCATTATGTCCAACATAAACGCCGCGGAAGACCCAGTCCTTGTCCGGTGGCTGTGACGCTGTGACAAAGGTCGCTCAGTGACAACGAACTCCTATTGTAGTGTCCAACTCGAGGTCACGGGAGGAGGACATTTTAAATTCAGAGGATTAATAGCTGGAGACGCGGGACAAACAGAATGTAAATATATGCTCCTTCGTGCAGCTGTGTGTGACAATGGAGTCGCTAAGTCAGTGCCTACAGAATATCGGAACCAGATTAAGCGGTACAACATCGGAGATAGTGTCGTTTCAAACATCAGCTGACCAGTTTAACATTAAACGGCAATTTTGTTCCGACGCGGTTATAATTTGGCGCTGAAACTGATCAAGTTCGTTTGTCTATTCAAAATATTAAGTATTTGCAGCCGTCACTCTAATGTGACGCAACAATATATACAGGATGTTTAGAAAAAAGGTTCCAGGCGCGATTCTTCACAACAAAATTAGGTGAAAAGTTACAATAAACATAGGTCCAAAAAACGCTTTCTTTTTCTGTCTGGTAGCCATTTTGTTTTTATTTATTTATTGCCAACTTTTCCTTCATACAAACATTCAGTTATATAAGAATGACCTACATGGGGCACAGATGGAATACCCGTAACACACACACACTAATTTTTATAAGTAACGATTTATGTCTTAAGAACGGTTCGAGGTAGCTTCATGAAATTTGGCACACACAGGCCTATACGTAGGCCTATCTCTATGGACGACTGTTTAACAAAGTAACAAAATTTTATTTTGAAAATTATCAAAATGGCCATTAAAATTCAACTTTAAATTAAATAAAAAACTTTAATTAAATTATGTTTTTTTATTTGTGAACAACTTTAACTTTTTTAATTTTATATTTTATGAAAATTACTTCGATTAGATAAAACATTGCCCATTTCATTATGAACAAAAATGAACCCTCATCGCTGTCAAATTAAATTTCTTAATTCAACGAATGTTTGAAAAACACACTTCTAATTTATGCCTTTTTTAACGCTGATTAAGACGTTTCAAAATTTAAAAAAAAATAGTTATGAATTTTTAAAGACTTGAAATGATCGCCATTTTGAAACCTCTGAAGGAACTTTCTGGTTGACGAATGTGTCTAAACTATTACCGAAATTGCGAATGTGATCGCGCTAAAATATAGAAATTTTAACGACATTTAAAAAAATGATCTAGAGGTCAGGATTGACGCTCATTTCGAAGTCCCGGGTCCGCCGATGGGAATTCGCTAATAATCGGGCCTCAACCTCACCGCCACCGCGTCAGATAAATTCGCGCAGACCGCAAACGGGCCGAAGATAATCCGCACAACTGGTTATTTCGGTTCGTTAGTCCGTGTTGCTCCGTCCCCTCGATAATTAAAACCCTTGTGTAATTCAATCTGTATAACTTAATTTATAGCAGATTTCGCGAGTCGTTTTGTTTCCCTTGGCATTTCCTTCGTTATCTCTTAATGTTGGCTCCGTGCTGGAATGGCATTCTTCGTGAGCCGAGTTCTTTAAACCTACCGAAGTTGGGGCAAACAGCCGACACTCTCGGCAACGAAGTGTACATTGTACTGCCGCGAACGTAGACACGGAAAACATATCTGCATGACTCAAAAAGACTTAGTATTTTGGTAAAACAGTTTTGCTGACGTGGTGGAAGCGAATTTTCTAAAAACAATTTACCTTTCCTTTTTGAAGATCTGATTTAACCATTGCAAAACCTGCATAAATTAGCATTTACATTTTTTGTAATTACTGTACATTGAAAGTACGAAAGAAGACCTTGACCGCCGTCCAAGTCATTTTGTTAATTTAAAGGATTTTAAAAACTTAAATAAAACTAACACAAATTTATAACGCTGATCACATACTTAAGAAATCAGATTTTTTAAAAAAGTGCAAGGAAAGGTATTCTGCATTTTTTTAAATAATTAAAATACCACCATTTTGAAACTTTTGAACTGATTACAAAACGGTTACTAACACCGATTTTCCTGCCAAGTTTGGAACAATCAGACTAACAAAATCTTACACATACTTATTATATACGTAATATATATAGACCTACAAAATTTTAACTTCCCTAAAAAATGACCTAGCGCTCATTTCAAGCTACCCGGCCTGGGTTTCCATGATTTCCGCTCCAATAGCTCATTTTCCAATGGAAATTCTAATAAACAGTCCAGAAATCAAATTTCACACCATCCGAAAATTGTTTCGTGAAATTTGGACGATATTTCGTTTCTTTTCGATACATTCCGAACCAAAAGTTTCCGGTAACTAGAAAAATATACGGCTTCCAAAGACTTTTGAAATAAAACGTTTCTCAATCTGTAAGCTTTTGAAATGGGAAACAGACGAACGGATATTGCGGATTGATGAACTTGACCGTATTCAATTTTCGTACAAAATCTGATTTTTGCGTATTGAAATTGTTCTTTTTGAGAAAAAACGTGGAGTCGGGGGGGATTGGTCTAATGAAAACTCAATGAGATTCGTGAAAATGTTTAATAATTTAATATGAATTAACAAGTTCATAAAAAATCACAATTTTTCTTACATAAACACTTCTTAATAACATATCTAATTAACACCTTTAGCCATAAGATCATGTGTAGTGTTCTAACAATATTACAAGGTATTATTCAAAATACCTTTAACAGCTGATTCAGTGCTTCCTCGTTAGCAATCTCGTTATTGTAAACGCAAGCGCGCGAGCACGCACGCACACACACACACACACACACACACTGTAATTAATTACAAAGACTCTATGTAATAAATTGTTCCATTTCCACTCCTACAAACTGTACAAGTACAAAATGGTGAAACTAAACCCGATATTCCAGTCTTTAAGTATGATTAACGTCAAACACTGCTGCCAACATAGCGGTAAATATTGTTCTATGATGTATAGCTTTGCATCACTGACTGAATAAAATGAAAATATGCCTGAGAAAGGAAAACGCGTACGGCGTTTGATTAAACAGCATCGGGCGAAGGTATTTCCAACCTGGTTTCCCAGATTACTTGCAACAGTTCAGGTGTGTAAGTTATATTTCTACTTTTGTATTATATTGCCGTGTACAGCTGTAGTCCGCATAGTGCGCCAGTTAAAGAACACCTAGGCTGTTGAGATAGCAATTGTAGAGGTTAGGATATGTAAACGAGCCAACAAATAAAATGTTCTCATTAGAAAGCCAAGCCATTTAACAACAGTGAACATATGTTATTTATCGATTACATCAGCTGATTCCGTAAAAAATTTTGCGTTCATTTTTCTTAAACAAACAGCTGTTCTCACATTATTGCCAATGTTAATGCCGTGCATATTTTCTGCAAAGTTTGACCACGTAATAACTTTTACTTTCTCTTCAAATCTGACTACCCATCTGATTAAATTGGCTGCTCAAACTTTTTAACTTACGATTTTTATTATTTAAAGAACACTGCAGTTTATTCAAAACAAAACGTACGTATTTCTATTATCTAAATGCTTAAGTTGGAGAAGCAAAATATTTGTCAAAGTCCCAGAACACACCCAACAGCGCCCGGAGGTCATCGATTATCTTTATAATTCACTCACGCAGCGAAACGTTCTCCAAAAAGTTGATATTTGAACCGGCGTGCGACTGGAATGATACGAGATCTCGTAAAGAGATTATACAAATATGAGGCAAGGGAGGAATTGAATATTTAGTTTATGTAAGAGTTGACGAAATGAACAAGCAGCGGAAGGCATTTGGAAAACATTCAGGTTGAGAGAATCCAAATTAATTTACAGCTATGGGAAGAAGGCTCGTTGAGAGGCCACGGAAGAGATGGTACATTGAATAACAGGTGTTTTACTCATAACATTTTGTGTTGGTAATTAACAAGAAATCTCAATTACAGGCGTAAATGTTTTCCGTGAAATTGTTAAAATATATGTCCATATAACATTTTAGGTGTTATTCAACCGGAAGCATTCTATCCATTAGGTATATTTTAGGTGTATTCTATCCATTTTAGACGTTATGTTCGTGCGTCACTGTTTTCACACTGTTATTGATCCGTACAAACAAAGTTTCAAGTAAAATACTCCATATGTTAAGCGGTTTCTTTTTTGATGTTTTAGTGTTATAATTGTCAATAAATAGATGTTATTTTTTTAATGAACTGTCATTTTAATTTACCAGTAAAGGTCCTCAAGATAAAGATAAAAAAATCCATAGGCCAAAATATAATATTACTTCATTATATTTAAAATTAAGTTTAAAAATTAAAATCCCCGCAGGTGTGCAGACTAGCTGCACCTATTGAGAGGATTTAGACGTCCCTTGCGGTACCCGAGTCTAACACACACTTACACTTACAACAATACAATGTGCTTTTCGCCTTAAAATAAAAAAAAATAATTAAAATGATGCTTCTAAATTTCTATTGAATTAAAATTTGTTATCCTTTTAAATTACCTATAAGGTGTGCCAAGGTAAAGTAACAAAAATACAACAGACCAAAATCTAATCCGACTAAAGTTACTCTAGCATACTTTAAAATGGTCGTACAACACAATTCTAGGCTTCAAACATGGGTGTTGTTATAAATAAGCCCATATAAAATACGAAAGGGAGTGCGTCACTCGTGGCATACGCCGTCTATTATGAAGACAAGCGTGCGTCATTGATGACACATACACTCCCTACCGGTAGTTGGAGTGTGTGTCACTAGTGACGCAAGTCGTGATGAACGCGTTAAAGCTTTAATTTTGTTTAACGTCCGTGCTTTATACCAGTTAGATTAATGAGGGCGAGTAATCGGAATTAATGGAAAGCGTAAAGTTTACGACAGTAACTTCAGTCTCGAACCTACGGTCTTGATATTAGGTGAGCAGTTCAAAGACGTAGCAGTCCGGTGTCTTTGCTAAGACGATACGATCATATTTTCATTTTAAATTTGCTACACTTACCCCTAAGTTGAAAAAACCTCCTATACCAAATTTTTATTTTTTCCTTTACAAATATCCTGTTCGTTACGTTAATCAAAATAGTTGAAGCATTTTTGAAGCAAAATGTGGATAACTAATCAAATTGCCAAAATATAGTGGGGACTCGGTAGTCGATGTGGTAAAAGCACCGATTGGTCTGCTGCGTCTCTGAACTGCGCACCTTAAGGTTCTTAGTTCTAGCCGCAGTTGCTCCCGTTTCTTTTCCCTTACCGTTAGCGCTGATCCCTCTTCCTCATTAGTCTAACTGGCATAAAGTATGGACGTTAAGCAATAAAAAAAACTTAGGCAGTGCGGTACTGGCCGACAGAAGTGACTTCTTTTGGCACGCCTGACTATACTTTTTCACTATTATGATTTAATTATTTTAATAAAAATTTAGATGCATGCAGGAAAGGGCAATTCTTGAAAATTATTTTCGTATTAAATTTCGTGTGTATGTAGGTACACAAATTAACTGAAACTGTCACAGACTATGAATTTGAGTATCTTGGGCTATATAAGGGACCTTAATAATTAATCACTTTATAACCCTACTTTTGAAAGTTATACATGATAGTTATACTGTTTAAGTACAATAATAAATATAATATTTGTGATTCTGGCATGCAAAAATTAGTGTAGATCATATACATTAAATGAATTTAACTACACAAATTTAGAAATTACACATTTTTTAAATTAATAAGAACAATAAACATAACCTCAATTGAAATGAACCATAACCACAATATTGAAGCTATTGTGGGAAAACAGCGGTTCAGAAGTAGTCACTTCCTGTCTAGATATATATGCTGTGAGGTATACATTACAGATTCAAGCGTGACGCGAAAGCAAATTTTTAATACACGTTTTGTCAAACGCGACCATACAAGTTTTCACTTCAAAAATACATTTTATTAATCATTAAAAAAATAATATTTTTTGTAATAATAATATTTGGAATAATAAAGTTCACTAGAGTGCGCGTATGGATGTGTTAGAGCGTTCCGTGACGGCAGAGCGTTCTGTGACGTGACGGTAGAGCGTTCAGTGACATGCAAAACATACACCCATACCCCGTGATAAAAAGTAGTCACTTAAAAAAAATTGTACTACTGATAATCACAGAAACACCCAAGAGTTTAATTTCGCTCTACAACTACTTGCTAAGCAGTTATGATGTTAACAATTTCCACTAACCCTACATAAGTTAACAATTTTTCAAATAAAAACTACTTTTTGCAATTTGTAGTACAAATTTACTATCTGAAAAACATTTCCTTTATACGCTGAAAAACAGGAAATCCCCGAGAAACAGTTTCTACTGGAACGCCAAATATACTTTTTCGTACGCCAAGACACCATTACGGCCCTACCTTTCCGATCAAGATTACAGTTTACCCAACATTTATTCACGTCCGCGTCGGCGAATCTCAACCAACTCGGTTAAGCGTCCATTAAAACAGTACATTTTTATTCGTCTTGAATTTATAACACAATCTCCTTCCCTCGGGCGTACAACGACATCCTGACCTTTGGCTTTATCTTCGCCGCTAACGCTTTGGCCTACATTATATGGAAACATATTGAAAACAAGCTGGAAATCTGTTATGTTCTGAAAAACTAGTTGTACGAGAGAGCGCGAAGCAACGGCAAAAACACGACCAACATCTGGTAAACACGATTTCACGCGATCGAGCGATCGGAACCCGGATTTTGACAATTAAATACACTCGTTTCTACGGCCTTGTCGCACACAACTATTTTAACCCGTACGTGCGTGTGTCTTGTTGTAAGAACGAAATTTTTTGGTAAGTAGGCTATCAGACAAAACCCAGCAAAATCCCATTAATCATTTAAAAATGGCGGCCATTTAAAAGCTTTAAAAAATAATAACTTTATAGAAAATCTGATAACACTACCGTAAAAACCTGCATAAAAGCATTTAAAATTTTACAATTCCATTGAAAATTTGATAGCCTATGCTATTTCATGTAAATTTCAACCCTGATTATTGTAGGTATTAGTTGATATTTAGAGGATACGAGTTTTGATAGCTTCTGGAATAGCAAGTACAAGTTCAGTACTGGTTCCACACAATCGCACGGTACATCCTTATCCTGTTCAAATACTTCCTCAGGTTGCACGGTACCACGTATTGTGTCTCATAGTTTTTCTGAGTGGCCTTCTACCCAAAATCCCTACTGTCCCCGCAGAAGACCGTTACCAATCAGATTTTCAAAAAAGGGTATTATTACAAGTTGTCATATTCATATTTAGGAAATTCTCTTCCATCATGTCAGCGAGACAGCTGCGATTGTTTTTGTTACAGATACTAAATACAGTACGGTTGTTCAGTGCCCGTTTCAAGTTTGCTTATCTAAACTATAATCATTATACGACACCGTAAACTTGCTAGTATAGTTCACCATGTATAATCGATAATCATTACAAGACAACATAAAATTGTTAGTATAGTTCATCATGTATAATCGATCATCATTACAAGAGAATGTAAACTTGCTAGTATAGTTCTCCATGCATAATCGATAATCATTATAAGACAACATAAACTTACTAGTATAGTTCATATGTATAATAGACAATCATTACAAGACAGCATAAACATGCTAGTATACTTCACATGCATAATCGATAATCATTACAAGACAACATAAAATTGCTAGTATAGTTCACCATGTATAATCGATAATCATTACAAGACAACATAAAATTGCTAGTATAGTTCATCATGTATAATCGATCAACATTACAAGAGAATGTAAACTTGTTAGTATAGTTCTCCATGCATAATCGATAATCATTATAAGACAACATAAACTTATTGCACAGTTCACATGCATAATCATTGCAGGACAACATAAACTTACTAAAATAGTTTACATGCATAATCGATAATCATTACAAGACAACAAAAACTTACTAGCACAGTTCACATGCATAATCGACAGTCATTGCAAGACAACAAAAACTTACTAGCACAGTTCACATGCATAATCGATAATCATTACAATACAACGTTAACTTGCTAGTATAGTTCACATGCATAATCGATAATCATTACAAGACCAACGTTAACTTGCTAGTATAGTTCACATGCATAATCGACAGTCATTGCAAGACAACATAAACTTACTAGCATAGTTCACATGCATAATCGATAATCATTAGAAGACAACATAAACTTACTAGCACAGTTTACATGCATAATCGACATTCATTGCAAGACAACATAAACTTACTAGCATAGTTCACATGCATAATCGACAGTCATTGCAAGACAACATAAACTTACTAGCATAGTTCACATGCATAATCGATAATCATTACAAGACAACATAAACTTACTAGCATAGTTCACATGCATAATCGACAGTCAGTGCAAGACAACATAAACTTACTAGCATAGTTCACCTGCATAATCGACAGTCATTGCAAGACAACATAAACTTACTAGCATAGTTCACATGCATAATCGATAATCATTACAAGACAACATAAACTTACTAGCACAGTTTACATGCATAATCGACAGTCATTGCAAGACAACATAAACTTACTAGCATAGTTCACATGCATAATCGACAGTCATTGCAAGACAACATAAACTTACTAGCATAGTTCACATGCATAATCGATAATCATTACAAGACAACATAAACTTACTAGCATAGTTCACATGCATAATCGACAGTCATTGCAAGACAACATAAACTTACTAGCATAGTTCACATGCATAATCGACAGTCATTGCAAGACAACATAAACTTACTAGCATAGTTCACATGCATAATCGATAATCATTACAATACAACGTTAACTTGCTAGTATAGTTCACATGCATAATCGATAATCATTACAAGACAACATTAGGTTGTTAGTATAGTTCACATGCATAATCTATAATCATTACAAGACAACATGAGGTTGAGGTTGCTAGTATAGTTCACATTTTTTAATGATAATATAATGTCCTGACTGTAAGCCATAAAGTATGACTTCATTCATTGTCGGTACAATTATTAAACAAGATGTCGGTTCACAGTGAGATCAACGAGTGTGGGAAAGTTTGTAAAAGCGTCATCGTACACAAGATGACGTTGTACACAAACAAACAGCTGTTCTCATATTTAATTAACGAGATGCGAATGTGCCGTTTTTATTCGGAGTCATGGGACACTCGCGTGAGAATCTCATTGTGTCGGGAATAACGGATTTGCGCCATATGTGTTTTGTGGAGGTGGTAAAGGAATGTACGCCCTTCAATTTCTGTACCATACGGTCGGTTCTTAAAATGTATTAGAAACGATATACTTAACTTGTACTGACCTGACTATGTCCACGTAAACATCGCCTGAAATGATAGAGTAACTAATTTAACGTGATAAAATATTTGTAAGTAATTTTAGGTTACGTGCCTTGTTGCTGCGACAAGAAAAATCACTAAACACTGTAAACTAAACGGTATTGTTTTCTCCATTGCATATCACGTAATCTACTATTAATGTGCAGCTGATAGAGCAGCCATCATGGTAAGAACCAGACCCGGAATCTTGAACTGAATGCTATCGTTTCAAGGTGATTTCAAAATTTCAGTCCGATTTTGCACAAAATCAATTTTGCACTAGTTCGTCAACCGTCCAATTTTTCAAAACGGCGGCGATTTAAAATCTTTAAAAAATTCATAACGTTTTTGTCTTAATCGTTTTGATTTCACCATCGTGATCAGAGTTAAAAACTGCACACATTAGCATTTCAAAATCCGTTGGATATAATTAAAAATTGCTCATATATGCAGATTGTAATACTGATTATGAAGGTGCATTCATAAATTCAAAAAAAGGGTAAAGACAAGTTCTTGTGAGGATTCGCTTCCATTACGTCAGCGAGACAGCTGCGTGCCGCGATTATTAAATTTTGTCTTCGGTTCATCGCAGTTTGAAATTTTTGAGTTCACTTTGCCTACAACATGTATATTTAATGAACATTTTAAATAAAACAGCTTGAAGCAAAAAAAATCTTAAAGTCTTGGTGGAACTAGATAAGCAAATACAATTTACATTGCAAATAAATACAATAATTTTAAATATACCAAGGGAACTAAACGCAATAGCAAACATACCTTTATAGCAAAAGTCGATTGAATTTTCTTCTAGCACGAGGTATGTTCAATCAATCGGGTTTTGTAAGTTCCAAATTTCCCCCGAGGGTTTCCTGAAAAAATATATATTTATAAGTATAGAAAAATGTATATTTTATACAACATACAAATCTTGGTATATCTGAAGTCAACGCATCCGCATTACGAACGATTGAAAATAAATGTTGAATAAGAAAGTGAATACGTTAAAATTACTCTTTATTCTGAATTTTGCGTATTTATTAATAGCAGCACGCATCTGTCTCGCTGACGTGATGGAAGCGAATTTTCAAAAGAATTTTTCTTTACTCTCTTTTCTGAAATTCTGATTTCACCTTCATAATCACCATTAAAATCAGTATATACTAGTATTACACTCTCAAATTATATTGACAATATGAAAATAAACCCTGACCGACGTCATATTCAACTTCAATTTAGTGCTGATTACGACGGTGGAAATCAGTTCTTTAAAAGGGAATTAAGTAAAAAAAGTTACAAATTTATAAAAATTTGAATTGTCTGCCATTTTGAATTGTCTTAACTAATCTTGCTATCTAAATCGATTTTTGTGCCAAGCTTGAATCAAACTGGACTGAAATCGCAAACGTGAACGTGCGAGACAGCTGCGTGCAATAATTATGTTTTCAAACACGAACGATGGTAAATAAACAGTAATAATAACATAAATATTCCATTATTAAGTACAATTTTAAATACAGAATCTGATAGGCCTATGTCTCGTTTGAAAATGACAACCCAACCACCCATGTAGAAAATATTTCTACACGTTTTGAAAATCGTAACTCCTTTTTGAATAAACTAAAGTCGACATACACGTACCGGCAAGCCTGTCAGTTATGCCTGAACAGTACGACTGAACAGGCGGCCGGTGATCGAACGAAAACACGTTTGTCCAACCGACAGGCCTGAAGAGAGTTGAGGCAAGCCGGTACGTGTGTGGGGAGAGGCGCCAAGGGTGATCAGTGTTTATCGTATCACTATTGTATTGTATCGTTCAGAATTGAGTTCTTTCTGTACGAAAAAATGTCACGGGAAAAAGAAAATCAGTGTTTGGAGGATTTTATTAATGTCTACCAAAGTGAAAAGTGTTTGTAGAAAGTAAAGTCTATTTTAAGTTTTTAAGTAAGTCTTTTTTTCTCTCCGTTTTTTATTTGCCTCTGAAACAACTAATAAAGCGAGAATCGCACGCTCATCTTCGTCATTAGGGAGCATTATTTATCAAACCAAATTTAAATGGAGGTGGAGTCTGTATTCAACTGCCGGTCTGTATTCAACTGTTGGTGTATGGCGTTTTCAGGCCAACAGGCTGCGGTCTCCGTCGAACTGTTCAGGCTTGCCGGTACGTGTTTCAGGCCAACAGGCTGCGGTCTCCATCGAACTGTTCAAGATTGCCGGTACGTGTATGGCAGGCGTAAGCGCAATGCCCAGACTCAGCTTTTACACGGCCGGGAATTTCCGAAGTTTACTTTCATCGTTGCTACTTGAAACAATCCTACTCCCGCCCGAAACCAACGTTGAGAAATACACAAATGAAATTGTATTGAATCGGCAGCCCGGTATCTGGATGTCCAGGAGGCTCATCTAGCTGGATGAATGAGATTCTTTGACCTACTGAACAATGAGCCGCCGCTTCACGCGGAGTTCTATCAGGAAGACAATGACAGGAGGCTGGACTGGCCGCGACCACAAAGCACTGCCCACGGAAACGTTGCGATTGTCTCAACGGAGTTGTTAATTTGCGAAAACATACGTGATTACAGCGCCGACACTGTGAACAGGAAAGCATTTGTAGATACTCGACTTGCAGTTAAACAGAACAGATCAAATCTCGTCAAAATAATCACGGCACGCAGCTGTCTCGCTGACGTGATGCAAGCGATTTTCCGAAAGTAATTGCAATGAAATTAAGAAAACTGTTCCTGACAGCCGTCCATTAAATTTCATAATTTCAACGGATTTTGAAAGTTCAAAATGCTAATTTAACAGTGATTATGATGGTGAAATTCAGAATATAGGGCAAAAAAGTTAAGAACTGTTTACAGGTCTAAACTAGCTGAATCTGAAGTTATCGATTGAAATGGAAAATCAAATATGACTAAAACAGAAAACATGAGCGAGATTGCACGCATGCACACACGTGCGCGCGCACACACAATCGTTACAATTTCCGTCCGTTTTGATTAAAACTTGGCACGAAAATAATCGATTTTGCTAATAACACAAACAGTTTCGTTAACCAGCGAGATTCGTTTCAACAGTTTCAAAACGGCTGTAATTTCAAATCTTTCACTCATAACTTTTGCGTTTCGAATATTTTTGAAAATCCGATTTCACCGCTGTAATCAGCTTTAAAACTGCATAAATTATCATTTTGAATTTTCAAAATCCGTTGAAATTAAAAAACCTAATTTGACGGCGGTCAGGGTTTCTTTTTCGTATTTTCACAACAATTCGAAATTAGAAAATGCTAGTATACGCGATTTTAATGCTGATTATGACAATGCAATTTCAAAAGAGAGTTAAGGCAAAAAAATTTTGGAAAATCGCTTTCATCACATCAGCGAGACAGCTGCGTGCAGCGATTATTTTTTAAATAATTAAAGTGAACTCGCAAAGCGTGTGTAATGATTTAGCGCCAATAAATCGCGTTTTGTAAATCGAATACGTTACCAGTCAGCTCCCGTTCATAAAACAGGAAGTCTTCGGAAAGACTTCAAAGAAACAAAAACTGTCTGAAACAAGTAAACAATAAATGTATTCAATTACTCGTAAGTCTTCAAACTTGGCCATTAAAAACACATTCACTTGGATATAACCGGCCGCGTCCTGAATAAGCCTGCCCTTCTTCAAGTCAACCTCGGCTAAATTTTACTTTAAAATCACACTCAAGGGTCAGCTGAGGTCGCCCAAAACGTTTTCGTATATTTGGAACAAGTCACAGATTATCCGACAAGAAAACGCTCTCTCGGTGAACACTTGACGAAGAGGAAAGCGCGAAACCACTTTGCGCGTTGCAAACACATGGTCCATTAGCGGATGAGGTCATCACGACATAGATACTGGACGGGTGACACCCTCATCTGCCTCTACGCATCACAGCTCTGCTCGCTTAACTGGAGTAGGTTTATTGCTGTTGCTGTTACAGGCCGATGAACTTGGGTTTATGTCTGCACAACTTGTTAACGTAATACTGTACCACAGTTAACTCGACGCGTGTGTAAGCCTGACCAATATACAAGGATTTAGGGATCTGCGGCAGTCCGTTGGCGCGGCTCCTACAAAGAAAGCAATCACGTACGTGATAAGGCGATCAATTGTTCTTTAACGCTGAACAATGATAGCGAATTTCCGTTAGAAAATGTGAACTATTGGATCGGCCATCAATGTAAGACATGAGCACCGATCCTGATCTCTTGAGCACATTTTGAGACGCCAATAAAATTTTTAAATATGTGATCAACGTTCGAAATTTTAGTCCAATTTGATCCAAATTGTACTAAAATTTATGGTAGACATAAATTGATTTTTGTAATAGCCTGAACAAATTGCTTTACCAGCAAAACTTTTTAAATCTTTCAAAATTTATAGATTAGATTCGATTCAAACTAGAGGAAGGGATAATACAACCCCTGGCATATTGTGCAACTAAACTTCTTGTGTACTAGCTTAGCAGATTGCACCCTTAATATGTTCCAACAATCCACTGATTAGCTCATTCTGCTGAAAATCCATAGGGTCATGGAAACCAAAATCCTCTAGCCTCCTAAATCTTAAAAAAATTGTATTTGTTCCTGAGTATTTTCGAAAATACGAATTTAACACTAATGCTAATGCGTTAAAAACTGCAAAAATCTGAGTTTTTAATATTCGAAATACATTTCAATTAACAAATTTAATTTGACGGCGGTCAGTGTTCGTTTATGTACGTAGATTTTTGAATGGTTTAAGCAAAAACCTATACGAACGATAAGATGAAACACTACTAAAACGGTGTCATATACTCACTGATAGGCGCTACAGTCCTTGTAGACGAGATGTTCCTTCAGCTCTCGCTGACTGAGGCCCTCATTCTCCACGATCGCACTCCGTGGGTCATCCTCCACACCACATGCAATCATCTGAAGGCGCCCGCAGGCGTAATCGCCTTCATATTCTAAGATGTCCGCATAAGAAGATCTTCCTAGAAAGTCCACACTCTTCATTTTCTCTTAATGGCCAAATCTTCTTCCTTTAATGTTACTATATTATTACGCGCTGTAAATAGTTCCATTAACTCGGATATTAACATGTATCCATTGTTGTGATGGATTTCGCGGGACGCGTGATGCAACATGTTTATACATACACACACACACACACACACACACACACACACACACACACACACACACACACACACACATATATATATATATATATATATATATATATATATATATATATATATATATATATATTTTTTTTTTTTTTTTTTTTTTTTTAACGTCCGACTATTGTGCACACTTGGGCTAATGCAGACGATGGGATGATTTATAGCGTATGAAAATGCCAAACTCTGGCCGGGAATCGAACCTGGGTCCTCGGGGTGAAAGCCTAGTACGCTATCAACTAGGCCACCGAGGCGGCTTTTTTTTAAGGCGAGAAGCACGAGGCTATTATCACCTCCCTAAATGTAAGTGTGAGTGAGCGTAAAGTGTTAAAGTTGTAAGTGTAGTGTTGTTAGTGTAAATGTGTGTTAGACTCGGGTACCGCGAGGGACGTCTAAGTCTTCTCAATAGATGCAGCTAGTCTGCACCCACCTGCGGGGTTATATTTTTAAAATATTTTTTTCGAACACACAGTAAGGGCTTTGTGAAACTCCGTGAATACTCAAAAAAGAAAATTGTAACACTTGTATAATTTCAACAATTTTCTTTTTTATTCCGTCACGTTTCGCTGTGAGGCATCATCAAACATAGTGAAGTTCAAAATTATAGTATTCTTATGTATTAATACAGTTAGTGTTAAGAGTGGATGGAAGAAGGTAAAGAAAGGAATTATTGACAATGTAAGAAGGGAGGTTGTGAACACCAATGAATACAGAATCTATTGTGAAAATCCTCTATAATAGGCTTGAGTAAGGTAGAGGTGTTAGTGTATTCATTTCAATTAAAATTAGGGGGTTTTACAACTTTTCCCTTCTAGTTTTAATAACAACTGTATTACTATATAAGCATACTATAATTTGTAACTTCACTAAGCCTGAAGATGCCACACGGCGAAACATAACCAACGGAAAAAAAAGATTTTTTGTGAAAGTGTTATAAGTATTACAAGTATTCTAATTTTCCTGGATGTGTGTGTGTGTGTGTGTGTGTGTGTGTGTGTGTGTGAGGTTATTTTTTTTTATTTGCAATATTGAAATGATAACTAATTAAGTTCAACTTGTGTATTTTCGAGGTTTTTTTGCGTTAAATGAAAAGGAAAAAGGGAGTAACATTAGTACTCGAACTTGGAATTTCTGGTGCGCAAGTTTAGAACCGCAGCAGAATGACGGATGACTTAACTACCTCGGACACAACGGCTCTCCCAAACGTTTTCTGTTGGTCACTCACGAAATCCCTCAACTAGCACGCTTATCTTTAGTAACAGATAAGTAAGTGGGATAAACCGTTCAGCTGTTTTTAAATCGGAAGCCGCCACGTTAAGCCAATAACTGCTTCTAATCTGACACTGATCTTATTACGTTTCATGTGTTAATGCGCATGCGCGTGTTGAAATGTAAAGACGCGATTACGTAATACAGTGGAAGTGGGATTGGTAGCATCAAGCATCAAGCTGTGATACAGAGTTCCGATTAAACGACTGGTTCAGTTACCGCAGAACTTCCAGGACACGTGAGAGCAAGCCAGAACATTCCTGCTGTATTATTACTTGATTACTGTAGCTATCGTGTTTTGCTAGCGTTCTGTTTCTAGTGAGTTTACATTGGGGAAAGCCCTGTTACACGATGACTGCCATCGTGGAAAACTTCCTTACCGTCGTAAGAGCGCTGATACGAACTACGAGATCATTTTTTAGGTTAAACGCGCACTTATTAGATTAGGCGCTTCTCTCTCTCTCTCTCTCTCTCTCTCTATATATATATATATATATATATATATATATATATATATATATATATACAATTATTATCTGCGTATAGACCCTGTTGGATCACGCAAAGCACTCCGACTCATGTCTTGCTCTTTCTAATCCTCCACACCTCCCTCATCCTGTCCCCATGGATCCTCTTCCGCTCCTCCGTCCATTTTACCCCTGCTCTCTTTGGGATTTCATTCTCTGGGACCTTCCAACCGAGCATCTTTTTCCTGTATGCGTTCCTGTCATCAACGTCTGTTGAGTCTATTTCTGCGTCATGTAGGTCTATTCTGACTTGTGCGATCCACGACGTTGTTGATTTGACACCTTGTATACACTTAAGGATTCTGTTGGCAAGTCTCGTTGTTGGGAGTCTACTGATGTGTCAATAGAACCGAAGCCTCCTTCTTCTGATATCTGCTGCCAGGTTCGATATCTTCTCTGTGATCTTCCGGGAGTGCAACCTGTATCCATCTTCTGTTAATCTCGGGCCAAGGATCTTCCTCAAGATTTTGCGTTCTTCCTTCAAAATATCCTCCATGGTAGCTTTTGTGTGGAGTGCTAGCGTTTCGCTTGCATATAATACCTCCGGTTTTATGAATGTGTTGTAGTGTCTGATTTTTGTGTGCGTTGACATACATTTCTTATTGTATATATCACGCGTTATACGAAGATAAGGGTTCATTCTCACTAGCCTAACCCTTTGCGCAGCCCTCTCACTACCTGTGGGTTCAGGAATTTCTCCCAGATATTTGAAGTGCTTGACTCTGTTTATCTTACCATACTTTGTGTTTAGTTCTTGAATATTTAATTTTGAACAGAAGAATTCGGTTTTTTAAACGAGATCTGTAGACCGACCCTCTCTGCACATTCCTTTAGGACTTCTATCTGTTTAATCGCTGTTGTTTCATTATCTGTGAGTATGGCTTGGTAATCTGCAAAAGCTAGGCACGCGATTTCTGTGTTGTCCTTAGGTCTTCCAAGTCGAACTGGTTTCCAGTGCCCTTCAATTTTTAATTCTTTCTCCCATTCCCTGATAACTTTGTCCAACACCAGATTGAAAAGGAGAGGCGAGAGTCCATCTCCTTGGCGAACTCTAGTTGTGATCAGGAAGGGTTTGGAAATTTCCTCCATAAACTTCACCTTAGCGATTGTGCCTGTCAGTGTTTGTTTGATCACTCGTGTTTTAGGATCAAGTCCATGTTCTTCCAGGATATTAAACAAAGATTTTCGATCAATGGAATCGTACGCTTTTTTGAAATCTACGAACGTACAGATCACTGGGACATTCCTATATACATACATACATACATACATACATACATACATACATACATACATACATACATACATACATACATACATACATATATATGTATATATATGTATGTATGTGTGTGTGTGTGCGCGCGCGCGTGTGTGAGTACTCACATTTTTTATACGATGCGATTCAAAATGTTACACAAAAAATCGATTTTATTATATCTTGTACCAGTACTTTACCCAGCAAAGCTCGTTGGAAAGTTTCAAAATGGCCGCCAATCAAAAATTTGAAAATTCGCACTTTTCTATCTAACATTAAAAAACAAATGAATATCTTAACCAGCGGTTGGAATTCTGCTATAACTTTTATTTAATAATTTTCTGTTCCCTAAAAAATTTTAAAATGCTAGTATTTATGCGGATTACGAAGGAAAAGTCAGTTATTCAGAAAATATTACGTAAGGAAATTAAAAATAGTTGTTGAAAATTCGCTCCCATCATGTCAACGAGACGGCTGGGTGCGGCAATTTTATAGTGTGAATATTCTGAATGTTTAGAATGCTCAGACATTTGACAACAACTGAAGTCAATTACCGAATGGCTAGTAGGCCGAGCTGAATGAAGAAATGTAGACGACATAACAAGTCACGGGGTTCAGTCAAATTGCCATAATTAATAACTAACATTACAGTAATCGCTTCCAAGGTCACTCTGGTCGCACGCTACTTGCGTGTCAGGCCGTTGTCTGTTGTCACAGCTATTAGAACGGTCATCGTAGTAAGACCCAGACCCGCGGTCATGAAATGAGCACTGATCTTTACCGTTAGACCACTTTTTTGGACAGGTTCGTTTACCAAAAAAAAATCCATTCAACAATTGCAAAAAGGCGGCCATTCCAAAAGCTGAAAATTCCTAGCATTTTCTTATTTTTTTATTTTTTTGAAACTCTGGTTACAGTTTTGTGATCAGCGTTAAATATTACGAAATTATAATTTTGAATTTTCAGAAATCGTTGAAAACAAGAAAACGAATCTGACGGCTGTCATGGTTTATTTGAACGTTTAAAGTTTGCAGGCAGATTTTCTCTCTCTCTCTGTCTCTCTCTCTCTCTCTCTCTCTCTCTCTATATATATATATATATATATATATATATATATATATATATATATATATATATATATATAAATGTGTGTGTGTGTGTGTGTGTGTGTGTGTGTGTGTGTGTGTGTGTGTGTGTGTGTGTGTGTGTGTGTGTGTAATTTTTTCTCAACATCCATACTTTATGCCAGTTAGAATAATGAGGACGAGGGATCAGTGTTAACGGTAAGGGAAAAAAGCAACGATAGCAACTGCTGCTCGAATTAAGAACCTTTAGGTGAGCAGTTTAGTCATAAAGCCTACCATTTCATAACCATAACCGATTTTTAGCGAATTGTCATGGGAAAATGTTTTCACTAACCAACAAAATTCGTACATCAGTTTCAAAATAGCGGTCATTTTTAACCTTTAAAAATTCATATTTTGTTATCAACTTTTTTTTTGAAAATTCGATTTTACCGTCGTAATTAGCGTTAAAAACTGCATATGATTGCGCAAAAACTGTGCATTTCGTGTCAGGGTTCATTTCCGTATTTTCAGTGCTAATATATGCAGATTGTAGTGCAGACGGCGAAATCAGGATTTCAAAAATATTCCGATAAAGAAAGATATGCTTTTGAGAATTCGCTTCTATCACGTCAGCGATGCCGAGATTATTACATGTTTCATAAGTCTTTATGAATTTAAAAGTCAGCAGTTTTGAAGTATTTTGGTCACAAAATCTTGTTCGCTTTGTAAAATTGAGATTATTTGAAACATTTGAGACACAGCTTAAGAAACTATGTTTGTCTAGCTAGCTAACAGGTGTTTTAAAGCCGTTAGGCCCTCTCGTGTACCGAAAAAACCTCCGTCAAACAAATGTCAAGTGTTGAACTCTGACCCGTTAGATGGCCATATTGTTCAAGCTAATTATGGGCTTATTGTCTGCATATTAATTAATTGAGGAGTCTGTACAGTCGGTGATATGTTAAAATAGCGACTTGGCGAGTACACAAAAAAATCATACTAGTAATTTCCACTTGAAAGGTATTCTTTAGTGCTTTTTATTGCGTCAATTTCCAAAATCGAGGTTCGAAGTGATGTTCAGATAGTGTGTTACCAGGTGATAACGTCTCCGACTGTGTTTAAAAAAGAAAAGGGTTAGTTTGTGGTGGACCAAACGTTACCCGATTGTTGCGTTAATCGTGTTCTTCATTAATTTCCCCTTTACCGTATACCGTTCTCTCATATTCCTTATCTCTAATTACAAAATACTTATCGCAAGATATGCGACTGGTTTTCAGATGTGGTATCTGGGAGCCTGTTTCGTTTCTTTGTAATTTATGTACATAGACTACTAAAAACATAAAAAACCTATTATTAGTGAAAATAATCAACTGACGTGATAGAAGCGGATTTTCAAAAATATTCTCTTTAGTTTCATTTTCTAAAGAAAATGTCGTTTTACCACCATAATCAGCATTAAAATCTGTAAATTTCGGTATTTCGAGCTTTCATATTGCATTGAAAATACGAAAATGAACCCTGACCGCCGTCAAATTGATTTTTTTTATTTCAACGGATTTTGAAAATTCGAAACCCTAATTTTGCAGTTTTTTATGCGGATTACAATGGTGAAACAGGTTTTTCAAAAAAAAAATTCAAGATAAAAAAGTAATGAGTTTTTAAAGATTTACAATGGCCGCCATTTTGAAGCTTTTGAGCGAATTTTGCTGGTTAACGAACTTGTTCAAGCTATTATCGTATTCGATTGTTGTGCTAAGTGTGGATCAAATTTCGAACATGAGCTTCCTAAGACGTTAGTACGTGGGCGCGCGCGCGCACACACACATCAGTTTTAACGACTCCTCCAAAAGTAGTTGAGGTCAAAATCAATGTTCACTACAAGGTCCCGAGCCTGGGTCTTACCGTGATGGCCACTCTAGTAGCTTGTTTTTGCAATGGAATTTCGCTAAAAATGCATTTTTCTGTATTGCCTCCTTAACTTGAAAACTGTTTAGTTCATTTTGTCCAGGCCTGTGTAATTAATGATTTCTAATAACGTAAGTAATTAACTCTTTGAAACCCACAAAAAACAAAAATAACCCCTTTTCAAAACACGTCGCTAACTTAAAGCTGCAATTAAAATTTTACGGAAACAAAATAAATAAAACACAACTAGTTCAGCTTCTAAACGCCAACTTAAAGTTATTATTTATTGTCTCCCAGGGAGGTCTGACGATGAAACGTCGCGGACAGAATGTAAAAGGGAACGGCCGAAACAATTCGAGTCTGAGCAATAAATCGCCCGTGTTCGGAACCGATCTGCGCGAACACTTGGCCAGTACGGGTACCGCGACCGCGGGTGAATCATTCCCCCGTCCTACGTCGCGGGCTGGAGTCGAGCGCAGTGGGCGAGTGTGGGACGCTTAACGTCAGGGATACGAGAGGATTCATTGTTTAGAAAATACACTCCTTTTTGCAAACAGTGTTGAAACAGCTATAGTTAATTGTCTGGCTGTAGACGTGCTCGTGTAAGTCTACTCTGAAAAAATGCACAAACTTTCTCAGGTAATTTATAATACGAGAAAATAGCACTTCTCACGAAGTTATGTTTTCATAAAACAAAAGTGACAACTTGATTAGCTTACATTTAATTCATTTTCCTCCTTTTTTGTATTGAATTTCTATTGGAAAATGCCTAACCTAACCCTAGTGGAGCTACCATCATGGTAAGATCAGGACGTAGGACCTGGAAATGAGCACCAAACCTAACATCAAACTTCCGGGGGGATGATGAACAATTTGAAACCTTTCAAGTGTTTTTTCGATTGAAACAAAAATTGAAAATTGAACATATCTCGAGAAATATGTTCTATAAATAAAAAAACTGCTTCACTGCCAACTGTAAAGTTACACATAATTCAGGTATTTTCGAAATAAAGTGAACAGGGTGATAGGACAATGCAACCGTGCTGGAACTACGACGTGTAACTAGTTCCACACTAGTTCCACATGCGTCCATTGCTGGGACGAATGGGTTTGCTAAATAAAATGAAATGAAAAACTTTACATATTTCCAATATAATAATTATACTTCATCAGAAGAATAAATAGGGTGTAACATACACACCCTATTTTATACAGAATAAATAAGTAAGAATAATCACACTTAAATATTTTCAACTCCCTTTTACACCATTTTCTCTTTTCTTCTGTGTAAATATTAGACACAATCAATCCAAATATAAAATTTTTTATTTCAATTTATCATACATACATATACATACATACATACATACATACATATATATATATATATATATATATATATATATATATATATATATATATATATATATATAGAGAGAGAGAGAGAGAGAGAGAGAGAGAGAGAGAGAGAGAGAGAAAGAGAGAGAGAGAGAGAAAGAGAGAGAGAGAGAGAGAGAGAGAGAGAGAAAGAGAGAGGAAGGGGTGCAAATGTGGAAACGTGTGGGTAATGTGGAAACGTATTGTATCTGGCCAATAAAGTGCTGCACTCCAGCAGGATTAGGGGTAAACATTTGTAGTAGTTCTTATTTGTCTTTGTAAGCAGTCAGCAGTCAATCAAGCAGTGGATAGTGTCACAGTGAGTCAAGTTATTTTCCTGGATTTTTCAATACTTTTTAGAGGTAAGCTTTAGGCATTAAATTGGTCTAACTATCTTATAAATATGTTACTTTAGATTAGGTAGGTTATAAAAGAATGTACAAAGAAGGTCTTGGCAGTTTTCAATCTGACCTAAACTAATAGTTTCGCAACATAATCTGCTTAAATTCGAGATGGCCAATGTGCGGGTAACGTGGAAACGTACATGTGTTGGTATTGTGGAAACGTTTCCATGCTCACTGTAGTTCAGAGCAAGATACCACATGTAGTTGGACTAAAGGGTAAACGTCAAGTATGTGCCATTACTTCAGCAGAGAGAGGGTCCCTGGTAACTGTAATATGCTGCACGAGCGCCGGTGGTAATTTCATACCACCCATGATGATCTTCCCCAGAAAGAACTGGACTGATACTCTAATCCAGGGATGCACAGACTTATTAAAACTAGGGGCCACTCGGGCAAATCATGAACTGATGGCGGGCCGCCAGAAGTATAGGTAATTAAAGACAATAAAAAATGCATATAATGTATTAAAATTGAAAAATAATTTATTAATTTGAAGCGTGGCACTGCATAGTGCTTACAATCTTTTTTATATTTGGGTCAAATTTACTTGTAGCAACACGTAAAACTGCTTCCAAACTTTCATTTGCAAGGCGGTTTCGATTTTTGTTTTATTATTATTCAGTATTGAAAAAGTTTGTTCACATATATAGGTAGAACCAAATAAGCTGGCACATTTCAGAGCGTTTATGCGCAACTCTTTGTACATATTTTTGTCAATGCAGTGGTAAAAGTTCAACAAGTCTCCTCGTTGAATTTGTTGCGCAAATCTTGGTCGTTTTGCAAATCGATAATTTCTAACTGCATTGACTCTGGCGCATTTTCAACTGAAATCGAGAAAGGATTGCTGAATATGTCCAACAGAGGTTTCACTTTTTGAAGTCCGAAAATCTGTCTTGAAAAGAGTGAATCAGAATATCCAGCTTTTCTACATAACTGAAATTAATCGCAGTTTTGTTGAATTTTTCGGCCATTTTCTTATAATTCGGAAAATGATTGTAATTTCCAGAAGTCAGTTGCGATCTGAAAAGAGTCAGCTTGCATTGAAAGGATGATACATGAGCGTAGAGCTGGGATATCAGTTGATTTTTGCCTTGAATCCGTGTGTTCAAGACATTCAAATGATTTGTAATGTCAACTAAAAAGCCAAATCACACAACCAATCAGGATTTTTAAGTTCCGGGACATCCTTTGCTTCTCCACCAGAAATATTCCAATTTCTTCTATTAAATTTAGAAATCGTTCAAGTGTCAATCCACGACTTAGCCACCTTACTTCTGTATAAAACAGCAAATCTCCATATTCGCTTTCGATGTCATCAAGGAATTGTTTGAATTGCCTGTGATTGAGTCCTCGTGATTTGATGAAATTTACAGTCGAAACTACCACCTTCATGACATTTTGAAATTCAATTTTTTTAGAACAAAGGGCTTCTTGGTGTATGATGCAATGAAACTGCATGAGATCTTCAGCGTTTATGTTTTTTCTTGCAGATACTTTTTTAGCAAAGTAACTAGCCCGGAATTGACACCAATCATAGAAGGAGCACCGTCAGTCACAATTCCCGATAATTTTGATAAGTCAAAACCAGTTTTTGAACACTCATCCAAAAGTACATTGAGTATATCAACTCCTTTAGTTTGACCTTTCAATGAACACATTCCTAATAACTCTTCTACGACTTCAAAATCTTGAGTAACACCTCGTATGAATATGAGTAGTTGAGCTGTGGAACTAATATCAGTTGATTCGTCGAGTGCCAATGAAAAAATTCAATTATCTTAGTCTTTTCAGTTAATTGTTCCGCAATATTAGCTGACAAAGACATAATTCGTCTTTGGATTGTCATACGATTCAGTTGAATTTTCTCAAACTTTTTTGCTGCTTCTGGACACATTTTCTTAGCGGCGATTTCAATGCATTCTTTTACAAAATCTCCATCATTGAAGGGCGACTTCGCTTTGCTTTCATTCGAGAAATTTCAAAACTAACTTCTGTAGCCGTTTCTGAATCTTCAATGAGTTTTGTGAACACAGTTTGCTGACCAATAAGCTCCCGTTTCAAAGACAACACTTTTTGCTTTCTTAATTCGCCTGTAAATTTGGTAAAAGAAGAATGCTGCGTTTCATAGTGCCTTTTACATTATATTCCTTTGCAATCGCAACAGAATTCTTACAAATTAAACAAACGACTTTGTTATGCAACCATACAAAAAAATATTTCTCAGTCCATATTTCTTGAAACTGCCGATTTTCATCTTTAGCCTTACGTTTTTTACTAGGTCCTGGCTTGTCCATGTTGCGTTATAATCCTGTCTAGGTTAACACTGCACCTAAAAACAATTACAGTACCTACTTAAATTACCCATCCTTTTTAAATTACCAAGAATAATTGAATAAATAGGTAGGGAAACATTTATTGATAACAGAGTTTTACTTACGATTTCACAACACAATTATACACTTGACGGGTTAACACTGCAACAGTAGATCTACGTTGAATTTGGATTAAACTATATGCAAGAATGATAAAAAACTTTAATAAGACTTCAAAATAAAAAAGGGTTAACAAACAACAACACAGAAACAAACAGTTACGGCGGTACAGAAGATCAGACAAAACACAGAACACTACTTCGAGAAGTCTGCCACGTCTCGGTCAGGACTGCAGGACTGAAGGGCTGCCCTTTGCCCCTCCACCTTGCACCTCCCACTCCTCTGGGCTAGGCACAGCTCCTAGGTCCTCTCCTACACTATTAAACTGCTTCTTTCTGTTGACACTATTCGGGACTATTCGGACTAATTCGACGGCGTCGTTTCATTCATGAACTGGCGCGGTATTTGAATAATTTTCATAAGTTTTATGGACGTCTTTACTTTTGAACAAATTTTTTTTGGTTTTATTCTGATACAGAATTCAATATTTTTCGAATGTACGAGAGTATTATTTTGGTGACGGCGGGCCACCAGAATTTCACCGGCGGGCCGCATGCGGCCCGCGGGCCGCGGTCTGTGCATCCCTACTCTAATCAAACGGGCACCACCTGGGACAATCGGAAAATGCCATCCTTCAGGTTGGATACAAACGGAGCTTTTTACCGAGTGGTTTGATCATTTCATTTCCAAGGCACATTCGTCAAAGGAGTCTCCTGTATTGTTAGTTCTCGATGGGCACAACAGTCACTCCAGAAACCTTGAAGTTATAGAACGTGCAAGGAAAAATCATGTTACAATCGTGAGCGTCCCCCCGCACACCTCCCATAAAACCCAGCCTCTTGATAAAACCTTTATGGGCACTCTCAAAACGTATTATAGTGAATACGTTCGCCAATGGCTGCGGCACAGCGACCGGCCTTTAGGCCCTTATGAAATATCGGAGTTATTTGGGAAAGCCTACTTGCAGAGCCAGCCAGACTGGCTCTATTGCTGCGAAAGGATTTTTGGAGACCGGAATTTTTCCATGTGATCGGAATGTTTTCAGTGAAACTGATTTTATCGCTGCTACATCTTCTTTCCCTACTCAGTCTCCAAAAACAAATGGTTTAAATGAAATTGAATTAAGAGAAGCTGGAAGTTCTACATCGTTAGCTTCCTCAAACTTATGCGTATCTCCCCAAGATATCATGCCAGTCCCCCTTCTGAAAAGGAAAGTGTCCAACAGAGGCCGTAAGCAAGCCAAGCTCATCAGCTGTTCTGACATCTTCGCCCTATAAATCATACCTCTACTACCAAAACCAGAAAAACTAAGGCTACTTCTACGAAAACATGCAAAAAGCGACTTAAGTTAACTGAAGATTCGGATGAAGAGTCCAATGCATCAACCATCTCTTCAGGAGAGTCAAATTTGGATCTTCCAATTGGTAAAAAAAACCTACCCAAAAAGATGCCCTTTGTATTTTTTGCGGAGACGCATTTTCTAAAGACATTCGGGGAGAATTGTGGATTAAATGTGTAATGTGTGAAGAGTGGAGTTACTCTTTGTGTGCTGGATGTGAAAGTGACACTTACGTATGTGATTTCTGCAAGTAAATTTAGTGTAACAATAATTTTAAGGCTTTTCCACATTACCCGCACTTTATGAAGTTTTCAAAAAAAGTATTACAAAGACAAAACGTTTTTTTATTCTTTACATACAAACAAATTAGTATTATATTTATATTTATATTAAATTTATATATAAAATTTATATTTATATATAAATATATTTATATTTAAAACATTATAAAGTAATTTTAACCATTTTTTAAAGCTA
>JAJIZJ010000240.1:35000-43459 GCA_022606455.1 Callitettix versicolor | reverse complement strand
CTTTGAGTAACAATATCTTTTTAATTTTTAAATCGATGCAAATCGTACAAATTGCAGAAATTTAACAATGTATTATTTTATTAAAAGTTTACAATAATTAATGCTCAAACAAAAATAAAAATTTTAAATACATTTTGAACAGATTATTGTTCAAAAAGCTTTACGTCACTTAAAAAAAACTTAAATAACTTTCATAGAAAACCGATTTGAAAAATACCAACAGCAGTACGTCATTATTTCAAAAAATAATCGCGGCATCTAACGTGATACAAACGAATTTGTAAACGCATTTTTCTATGTTTAAACCATTTAGAATTCCTGATTTCTTTGTAGTAATCAGCATTAAAATCTGCATATATTACCATTTTGAACTTTTAAATTATACCGAAAATACAAAAGCTAACCACGACCATTGTCAAATTAAATTTCTTAATTTCAAGATATTTTGAAAATTCAAATTCAAATGCCTTATATGGTTATTAAATAATTTTTTTGGTTAACAAACTTGTCCAAGCTATTAAGATAATCGATTTTCGTGCTAATATTGAATCAAATCCAACCAAAACTGCGAACTCTCTCTCACACACACACACACACACACACACACACACACACACACACACACACACACACACACACACACACACACTTCAAAAAGTGATCTAATGATCAGGATCGGTGCTCATTTCAAGTTCTGGGCCTGTATATTACCATTATACTCATTTTTCAAATAAAAATTCGATAACTAATCATTTCCATTCATCCTTGTTTTTTTTATTATAAATGTTATGTTTACTCTATAAAATATTTATATTTGTTACAATCACTTGAGTTAAAAATCTTTATAAATTACCGACGAAACGATTTTAATGAAATAATATCATTTTAAAAAATTTGTTGTACATAATTTCAGAACGAACTTTTTTCATAATATCTATTTTTTTTCTTTGTTTTTCATTTTCTTTGTTTCTTTGAGGAAAATTAGTAAAAATTTTGTTACGAATTTTCTGAATTCGATTTTGAAAATTAGGAATTTTCATTGAGTTTCTTAATGTTTTCGTTTAATTGTATTTAGTTGAAACTGTTTCAGTGCACACATTAAAGTAAGCAAAATGCAAACGCCTACAAGTAAATATGCATTTTAATATTTCAATTCGTTTGATATGCAGCGATACGAATGCACAAGAAGACTATTCGATTTCCAAGTCAAATGAATCTATTTTTGAAATATTTAAGTGAAAAAGGATATTGCCATTTCTCAAGATTTATTTGTTCATAAATAAAAATTCTTTTTCTACAATTTGTCCAGTGAAAAATTAAAATCAATTTGTGACTTTGTAAAATGTTTTCCAACTACACTAACCCTATTAGAATATCATTAATCTAGCGAATTTTCGGAAGGATTTTTTAAATTTAATTTTCAGTTCAGATAAATCGTTAAATTCAATTTTTTCAAACACATTTAGGCATTTCAAAATGGTTATCTTTGCAAATACTAAGGCTGATTATAACGATAATATCGTATTTACAAACAAAATTTATTAATCGATTTTAAATAGCCCTCATTTTGAAACAGTTGGTCAGATTTTCTGGGTATCGAATTTTACTCTATTTCCGTTCTCAGTTTGTATCAAATCATACCAGAATTTTGAATGTGAGAGAAATATGTACAATAATAACAATTTTAACGACTCCTAAAGAAGTGGTTTAGAGGTCAGTATTGACGCTCTTTTCAAGGTTTGGATTTACGATTATAGTGCTCCAATACTATGAGCACTAGCTCATTTTTCAATGGAATTTTAATAAAACTTTCTTTAATTTTTAACGCCTTTTATGAGTACTTGTTACTGTACTTTACCGTTAGATAATACCGAACAGTGGAATTTAATTTGTAGCATTGCGATCTGGTTCCACGTTCAGTACTTTACTTGACAATAATATATTGTAGGCAGTGAAGGAATTTGTCAATATATCAGCCGGCAACCAATACTACTTGGTGAGAGCATAGATAAATCAATGAAATGAAGTGAATCGATAGTTTCAACACAATTTTAAATCAGAAAAAATTTTTTTCTATAGAATTATTTTTTCTACAGATTATACAATTAATTTATATACGAGGTGTGTTCAAAAAGTAACGAGAATTTTTCAATTTAGCGCGCTTGAAGAGTTTGATTGCCAAATATTTTTTTTATTATGTTGGTGTACATGCCCTTGAAGTATGATAAAACTTCCAGATACTTTCATTGTTGTCTTTGTCTGTGACAACCACTAAGGTTAGCCGTGTTTTTATGAGCTCAGCGAATTTTGTATGCTAAAAGAAATTGATCAACGAATTTGTATCAAATTTTGCGTAAAAAATGGAATAAAGTGTTTGTTACACTTTATACCCACTATAAAAACAAAGTGTGTGAAATGTTAACAAAAGCCTATAGTGAGTCTGATATGAGTAAAGCAAGAGTTTACGAGTGATATAAGCGTTTCCAAGAAGGCCGTGAAGACGTTGAAAATGACGAACGCCCTGGAAGCTCCAGCACATCAACAGCAGATGAAAATGTGGGTAAAGTGAAAGAAATGTTTATGAACAATCTCTGAATCACAATTGGAGAGGTCGCTGATGATGTTGGCATATCGATTGGATCATGTCATGACATTGTTTTCAATGTTTTGTGTATGAAACGCGTGGCGGCAAAATTCGTTTCAAAATTGTTGATTTTTGAACAAAAACAGCGGCGAATGGAAGTTGTTCAGGAGTCACTAAATGAAGTTAACAACGATGCAGAATTACTGAAACGTATTGTAACAGGTGACGAAACATACATTTACGGATATGACGTCGAATCTAAGGCTCAATCATCCTAGTGGAGGCATTCTGGCTCGCCAAGTCCAAAAAAGGCTCGACAAGTGCGGTCGAACGTGAAGGTTATGCTCACTGTGTTCTTCGATATTAATGGCATAGTGCTTCATGAATTCCTGTCACCAGGTGAAACGGTCAATAAGGACCGTTGTATTACCTACAAGTTCAACGTCGTTTGCGTGAATCAATCCAACAAAAACGCCTGGATCTGTGGAAAAACAATTCATGGCTTTTGCACCACGATAATGCACCAGCTCACAGTTCATTGCTTGTTTGTAAATTTTTGGCTAAAACAGTACTGTAACGATGCCCCAGCCTCCATATTCGCCAGACATGGCTCCGAGTGACTTTTTCCTTTTTTCCAAAAATAAATAGAACCTTAAAGGGCTGTCGTTTTAAAACCGTAGATGACATTAAAAGCGCATCGTTGAAAGAACTAAAGGCTATCTCAAAGATCGAGTTTGAGAAGTGTTTCGAGGATTGGAAGAAGCGCTGGCACAAGTGCATAATCTCCAATGGGGACTATTTTGAAGGCGACAACATCAATGTACAAGAATAAATAAATATTTTGTTCAAAAAAATTAAAATTTTCGTTACTTTCTGAACATACCTCGTATTTATTTATAATTTGGCCTTTAAAATGTCTGAAACTAAAACTTGAAGACTCACAAAAATTTATAAAGAATTTATTGCAAAATTTGAACTAAGCACACAAATTTATGTTGACAATAACTGTAAAAAGCCCGTTAACTATCGAAATTTGTTCACCCGTTTCAAAATGGCAACCTATTCAGAAAAATGTTTGAAAATTAGTACGAAAATCTCATTTTATTATCTTGATCAGCATTAAAAAGCACAAATTATCATTTTTGATTTTTAGATTCCTTTGAAATTATAATATTTAATTTGAAGGCGGACTGGGTTCATTTTTGTATTTTTAACGCAATTAGAAAATTTCAAATGCTAATTTACCTAGATTTTAATGATGCTTGTAAAGGTGAAATCAGAATTTCAAAAGAGTATATTATAAAAATTACTTTTCGAAATTCACTTCCATCACGCAGCGATACAGATCTGGCTGGATTTTTTTTATTTCGATTACTACTCGAAATTCAATTTTAAAAAGATCGCTGGTTTTTAAGTGTTGAATCAAATACTCTACATTTATGAAATTCACGTTGTCATTACGTATGAAGAATGTACGTTTGAAAAACGACATCTGACATGTCCTCCTCCATGACTTGCTCTGCGTGTTGTATTTAACCTTCAGACAGGATCATTGCATTGTGGTATTGTTCGAGGATTATTTTTAAAAACTTGTGATTATAAAAACCCCAATGAAGGAGTCATTTTTTCTTTTTTTTAGCCCGACTATTGTGCACACTTGGGCTAATGCAGACGATGGGATGATTTATAGCGTATGAAAATACCAAGCCCTGGCCGGGAATCGAACCCGGGTCCTCGGGGTGAAAACCCAGTAGGCTATCAACTAGGCCACCGAGGCGGCTTAAAGGAGTCACAGTGTGTAAGGTCACACTGACCTTGCTGGTCAGTTCTTGTCGCATTTGTGTGAGAAAACCCTGGTCAGAAATTTATTCCTCAACTGGGCTACCGTATAAGATTTAGCAAGTATCGACATCCTGTTGGAACCATAAGTGCTTAATATTCATATTATTAAACTGAAGCCATAAGAATGTTCCCAACATATTGTTGTAGCGTTGTCCATTCATTGTTATACATTTCCATTCTCATCTTAAATGACTTGATGATGACTTCACCAGCCCAAAATCTACACCACACAGTTGCACTTCACGGATACAGATGGAATACGCAAGGATTGCCTTCCCTCCAAATGCGATAGTTCTGTTTACTGACGTAACCGTTTAAATGGAAATGTGTAAGACCAAGGAAAAAAGTATTTGATTTGCAAAATTATCGTATCCATGTTGTCTCTCAAAAATCATTTTAATAAACTTTCTCACTTTCAAATGCTTCGTTGGTTTCACTTAACTGAATTTTGTAGGCCTGATCCTTTGTGATAATTCGTTCAAAGGAGGTTTTATAGATGTCCAACAGCAGTACTTCACCAGCCCAAAATCTACACCACACAGTTGCACTTCATGGATACAGATGGAATACGCAAGGATTGCCTTCCCTCCAAATGCGATAGTTCTGTTTACTGACGTATCGTTGGTTTCACTTAACTGAATTTTGTAGGCCTGATCCTTTGTGATAATTCGTTCAAAGGAGGTTTTATAGATGTCCAACAGCAGTGATCGACGGCGAATTAACTTTTGTGGACTCGCGGTAAGACTCTCACACACAATTGCAATGTACGGCTGAAACAAGAGCACACTGTCCTTTTGATTCATGCAGTCGAACCCGTTATCTCACATCTTATCATTAGCCCATAAACTCTTGACATTAAGTGCATTATGACTACCTAGAAGCGTACGAAGGTTCCACACAGTCTTTGCGGAACAATCGCCATTTTAGTAGTGTCTTTTCACAATTAATATTTTTGTCTCCGTTGTAAATCTTTCCATGATAAATAACTTTAAAAAATACTGGTTATAAAGATATAAATAAAATGTTGTCATGACAACAATAGCTAGCAATCTAAAATCGACGTTCACTTTGAACCATCCTTTAATTATTTATAAATTATAATTAACAATACATAAGCGGATTTTGGTTATTAACTGAAATAAATGTCTTTTTATATTCTTCTTCTTTTCGGCTAGAATTATCATCACTATGTTCAGTATAATGACCTGCCTTCCCAGTTTCGTCAATTTTACTTTCGTTGAAGCGTTTCGGAGAACCTCCATCTTCAAAAACTATATCTAAACTGTGTATTTATAGTTTTTGAAGATGGAGGTTCTCCGAAACGCGTCAACGAAAGTACAATTGACGAAGCTAGGGAAGGCAGATTATTATACTGAACATAGTGAAATAAATGTTTTAAGAAGGTCCAGAAAAATAATTTGTTTCCATAATGAATAAATAAAATATTTTTAACACTTTTTGTTAATTCAAGTATAAAATGCAACTAAAAAGAAACAAAATTAAATTGTTTATCAGTCGGTGAATAAAGCGTGGGTACACATCAATACTCACTTACAAGGAGGGTGCAGATTAGGTTAATTAGAAATTATTGAAGAAGATCCTTGTGAGTACTGATGGGCCCCAAAGCTTTATTCAACGACTGATGAAATTTTTTTTTTACTTTTTAGTGCATTTTATACTGGAATTAAAAAACTTGTTTTTTTAATTTGTTTTTATTTTATTTTATTTTTTACTTTTAAGTAATAAATCTTGTAATCGGCTCGAACTCATTTCTTCCGACAACTTTCAACGTGAAAAGTGTTAGAGGAAACTAACGGCATCTATTGAGCAATGCTAAAACATTTTTCCATATACAATTTTAGTTTAATTATGGCACAATGAAACAAAATTTTATGTGCCTAATTACTGAATATTGCATTGTCATTGGAAGCAAGTAAGTGTGCAAAATGTCAAGTCGATTAGTTGATGGGAAGCGGGTTTAAAAATCGATTACAAGATTTGAATCATGAAACATGCAGACAGAGGAAGCAAGTTAAGAAAAATCGTGTAATAATAATAATAATAATAATAATAATAATAATAATAATAATAATAAATTATCACAGCTATTATTTAATTGTGTGCTGGAGAAGGTGGTTAGAGAGTGGAATCAAAATCTGAAGGAAGGCAGTGGAATCAAAATGGGGACCAAAGGACTGAAGTGTAACTGCCTGGCCTTTGCGGATGATCTGGCTCTCATAGCCAAGGACTGGTCCGAGGCAGAATTACAAATTAAAGAGTTGTAGAAGCAAGCCATTAAAGTAGGTCTCCGAATCTCATTTGAGAAAACCAAAATACTAACGAATATTAAAAATGCACCACGACATCTGGGAGTCGGTAGTCACAAAATCGAGAGAGTTGACCACTTCAAATATCCGGGTGAATGGATCAGCTGGAACGCCTTAGAAAAGACAGCATTGGAATCCAGGATGTGTAAAATGGAATTGGCGTTTCAATTAACCAAAGAGGTGTATAACAAGAAATCGCTATCCTGGAATTCCAAACTTAAGCATTATAAAACTGTGATCAAACCAGAGGCTTTATATGCATCTGAAACTCTTACACTCAATAATAAGGGATTACTGGACAACCTGGAGAAAAAGGAAAGAAAGTTAATAAGGAAGATATTGGGCCAAAACTTTATAAATAATGAAGTAAAGTTGATTTCTAATAAAAACCTGTATCTCAAAATTGAGAGACTCTCAGATAGCATGAGGAAAAGACGACTTAGTTTTTATGGCCATATTAGTAGGATGAACAGCAGTAGACTTACTAGGCGGATCTTTGCTTTCTTCAGAGATCGGAAAACGAAGAGTAATTGGTTCAGGCGGGTCCAGGCCATACAAACACAAAGAGTAATGTGTTTGTGTGTGTGTTTTTTGTATATCTTAACTGAACTGGTGATATCAGATGAGATGATTGACGATGTACTTAAACTGCGAAAACTTTTACATAATGAAAACCTAAGGTTCCAAGAAAAACCATCTAAAAGGGGCGGGGCAGTCTCGGATGAAAGAAGGAAGGCAGCCTATTATAGAATGAAGCAATATTGGATACAGCGGAAGGCAGCTAACGCACATCAAAGTAATTGATTTGGCGTACTCCAAAGTGGGTGATCCGAATGAATAATAATAATAATAATAATAACGAATTTTAATTATTACTTAACAGCTGAATTATATACACTAGCTGTTACGTTTCCATAGAGATTATCGCGTTAGCTTCTATATTACCATTGCTAATTCAGTAAACCTTCTTATAATTCTTAAAATAATTTATTGTAGTACAGTAATTAAAGAAATTTGTAACTTTGTACAATTTACAAATTAATTACTCGAAAAGTAATTTTCTGCAATTAGCATCTCCGGAGGAAAGGGTCTAGTCGTTACCATTATTTCACACCGCGACAATTAACAACATGAAAGTGTTTATGCAGACTGTAGTGTCATTAGTTGCTTTCGGTCTTCCAATTAATTCATTTAAATTCAAATATAGGATTGTTTGAGCCGACTGCAAATATCAAATTATTTTGGTAGTTTTAGCAGTGAAACTTTCACGCAGTCTATCATTTTTTACATAAAATATTTATCGGTTAATATATATATATATATATATATATATATAACAGTAAGATATTATTAGAGCCGCCTCGGTGGCCTAGTTGATAGAGTACTGGGCTTTCACCCCGAGGACCCGGGTTCGATTCCCGGCCAGGGCTTGGCATTTTCATACGCTACTAGGAATCCCCCCGGGACAAATGGGGCGAAGCAATGATTTATTATGATTATGAATAATAAAAAGTATAAGAATAATTTTTTTACACAAATGAATAATTAAACATTCGGTAATGTGTATCAATTATTTTCTGTCGCCTGACACGAAAATCCCTATGTTGATCCACACCATCTCTTCTTACAATAAGCACATCCAAATTCGATGCAGTTCGGGGCAATAATCGTACTACTTCATCGATATTTCGACCAATATTTATTAT
>JAJIZJ010000240.1:15000-25000 GCA_022606455.1 Callitettix versicolor | reverse complement strand
ATTTTCTAACTTGTAAACAATGAACAAATTGTAATTCTGTCTGCGTTTTTTAATTGAAATTTATAACATTCGAAGAAAATATTTCGTAATAAGTAACGCAGGTGTGAAACTCGTGACAGCTTACAAATCCCGCGGGATTACATAACAGGGATGTTTAATTCAAGGATGATTAACAGAAACAGGTATCTTACAAAGCGCTTCTACTAATTAGACTACGTTGACAGCGGTGTGCGGAGGCCCAAGAATGTGTTCAATTTGGAGCTTATCCTTTAATATGGAAATTAGGCGCTTAAGGCGAAAAGCACATTAAGGCTATCATCGTCTGAACACAACTACTAACGAAACAACAGGACGATAAAACTTAACGTTACTTACAAACTAGATAACATTTATAACAAGAATAAATAACTTAAAATCAAAACAATATAAAGGTGGACTGTAAAGTGGTCCTAATCAAACAGAAAGATAATAAATATTATGAAACACGATAAAATTACCTAAAACTAGTTTAAAAAATATAAACTATAAAAAATATATAAAGACTAGGGATAAAAATAAAATAAAATATAAATATAGATATATATTAAATATATTGATATATGCAAGCGCCTCAGGAAGGTCAAAGGATCAATGATTAATGAATCGTCTTCTAAGATCGCCTGCATACAGTTTCCTAAGCCATATATTGTACGCATTTTTCTCAAATAATCGCAGTCTAAGAGCAAGTGTTTGACTGTGATGGTTTCTCCACAGAGTTGGCATATAGGTGGCTCCCCGCGTCCCATTAGAAAACCATGTGTCAGCAACGAATGACCAACGCGGAGGCGTGTAACGACAACCTCCTCCCTACGACTTATTCTTACAGACGACCCCCAGGGGCGAACAGTATGTTTAATTACCCTCAATTTGTTATTGTCCAAGGCCGTCCATTCATCTTCCCAATGCATTCGAATTAGTTGTATTATTTTGCAAAGGTAATCTGAACAAAATACATGACGGCAGCAAAATTGCTTCCTTTGCTGCAATATCCGCTCTAGTGTTTCCAATTATCCCGCAGTGTCCAGGTATCCAGCAAAATGTTACTCCAACACCTCGTAGTTCAAGGCTGCGAATACGGCACAAAATATCTTGAACTAGAGGATCTACCGAACATTTATCCTGGATAGCCTGGAGTGCACTTTTCGAATCGGAAGACTCAAGATAATGAGCAGAATTGGATAGAACGGTGTTCAAAGCCTTCAAGATAGAAAACAGTTCAGCAGTAAAGACACTAAAAACTGATTTTAATCCATACTTACACGTTTGCCCTAATGTGTAAAATGCACAACCGACTTTATCTTCAAGTTTTGAACCATAATAATAATTTTAACAAATAAATATAATGTAAAAAGGTTTAGACAGTTTTGAACTCACCTCTGTTAGTTTCATAAGCAGAAATCATAACACTGAGCCACAAATGCATTGTAAATAATCAGCTCACTGGTAGACTTAAAGAATACTATTAATTTGTATACATTAAGCGTGACAATTTAATTTATTCTTACTACTACGAGTTTGTATATTTCCTAATAAAAGAATTGTTAAGCTTTTCTAAGGAAGTTTCTTTTTCAATATTAAGGTTTTAAAATGAGGTTTGTACAGTGTTAAAGTTACAAGTGCTGTTAGTCCCGAAAAACTCATGTAACCAGATAAAAAAAACAATAAATATAAGTCAATTAGTGTCTTCCCTCTTAACTTATATTCGTTGTCGTAATAAGTTTATGAAAAAGAATATTGTCTCGTAAATCTTTATTTAATATCCGAAGAACACAGCTAAGGACACTCGAGTAAATAGGTCAGCTTTTTGGAGCACTCGAATTTCTTTATACATTACTTATTACAATGGAATTTTGTTGTTGAAAACATTCTGTTAAAATTTTTATTTCAATCGTATTGCCTGATAGTAAAAAAAATATTAGGAAAACAGTCTGTTCTGTTGAACGTTTAAAGCAATAACTCAGAAAATAAGTAAACAAAAATAACAAATAACGAACGAAATATAAAACAGTTGTTACTTAAAATACTAATTTAGATTGCAGTAGATTATTACAATGAACATATTAAATAATCGCCCTTAATATCCCTTTCCATAATTAATTAATTCTGTCTGCGTTTTTTAATTGAAATTTATAACATTCGAAGAAAATATTTTCTAATAAGTAACGCAGGTGTGAAACTCGTGACAGCTTACAAATCCCGCGGGATTACATAACGGGGGATGTTTAATTCAAGGATGATTAACAGAAACAGGTATCTTACAAAGCGCTTCTACTAATTAGACTACGTTGACAGCGGTGAGCGAAGGCCCAAGAATGTGTTCAATTTGGAGCTTATCCTTTAATATGGAAATTAGGCGCGAGGGTGGTGTACAAATGCGTTATACTTAATGTAACATGAAAGAACTTGTATGTCTGTCCATCTAAAACAATATTATCATTATTTGCCATTTCTGTAACAGTACGTTTTTGCACAGATGTTATCTGTACGTTTCTTGCCTTTAGGAATAATTTAAAAAAATGTGACAGTCGGGAGTTTATCCGACAGAAAAACTCTTTAAAATTTGAAGTAATCGGTGTTCTTTGTTTGTTGGTTTATATTAGTGCAGCTATATTACTGATATATATTATGCTAAATTGATCTTTTGCTTATCATAACTTGTTTGATAACACATTCCCAATTGCTTGTTGAAGGTAAATTTTTTGACAAAAAATTCTCAATTATTTGTTGATCCTAACTTCTTTGACAACGAATTCCCAATTGTCTATTAATAATAACTTGTTTGATAACAAATCCCAAATTGTCTGTTAACTTCTTTTACAACAAATTTCAAATGTTTGTTGAAAGTAAATTGTTTGATAAAAAAATTCTCGATTGTTCGTTGAAAATAACTTGTTCGATAACAAATTCTCAATTGTTCGTCGATGATAATTTGTTTGATAATCAAATTCCCCATCGTTTGTTTAAGATAAATTGTTTGATAACAAATTACAATTGTTTCTTGATGATAGCTTGTTTGATAAAAAATGCTTAATCGTTTTTTTGACGGTAACTTGTTTGATAACACATTCAAAATTGTTGAGAATAACTTGTTTGATAATAAATTCAATATTGTTTGTTAATGATAACTTGTTTGACAAAGTATTCCCAATTGTCTGTTAATAATAATTTGTTTGATAACAAATTCCCAAATGTTTTTTAGTGATAACTTTTTGACAACCAATTCCAATTGTTTATTTGATAACAATTTCCTCATTGTTCCTTTAAAATAACTTGTTTGAAAAAAAACTACCAATTGTTTGGTGATGAAAACTTGTTTGATAACAAATTCCCGATTAGTTGTTGAAATTTGTTATTATCGATAATTATTTTTTAACGAATTGTTTGAAACAAATTTGCCCGGTAATTTTGAAATATGAAGTACATCGTGCATTGTTGGTCTTATATTAGTCCAATTATATTAATAATATTAAGATAAATTGCTTGATTCAAATTAAACACAACTGTTAGTTTTAAAGAAATTTTTAATTTAAAAAAAAATAACAGCAGGGACGACCGTTGAAGAGAATGTTTGAAAGGGGCCAATCAGAAGCGAGCGAAAACGTATGATTTTTGAAGAGCCAATCAGAAGCGAGCACGTTAGGTTTAATGTACACGTGTTGTATAGAGGAGGGGTACGAGGTGGAGCTAGAAAGTTATAAATAGGACGAACCATAATATTGGTGACCAGTATAGAAATAGTTTTTGAAGATGGAGGTTCACCGAAACGCGTCAACGATAGAATTGACGAAGCTAAGGAAAGCAGATTATTATACTGAACATAGTGACAAAACATCAATGTTATACAATATATCCAACTGTTAATTGCTTAAGACATACGACGGCTGACTTGGATATGTATTTCAACGGAGTTCTAAGAAAATGGAGATCTAATCTAATGGAAATTAATTCAATATTTTAGGCTGTACGAGTGTCAGTATTTCTCATTAGCCGCCTCGGTGGCCTAGTTGATAGCGTACTAGGCTTTCACCCCGAGGACCCGGGTTCGATTCCCGGTCAGGTCTTGGCATTTTCATACGCTATAAATCATCCCATCGTCTGCATTAGCTCAAGTGTGCACAATAGTCGGACGTTAAACACCAAAAAAAGTATCCACTTTTATTTTTTGTTTCTTTATATTCTAACGGTTCGTGCAACATAATAATTTGTATGACTCATTTTTAATTTTAATGCAACAAACACATACTGTATCTGTGATGAATTAATCGATACGTTGTTAATCGAAATTAACGTGGTAAAATTTAGCATGTAATCACACAAATGTTCAAATTTACAAAATTTGTTGTTTTTTCGCGATTTCAAAAGCGTAAATTTACTTATGTTTGGATTTTTTCATGGAAGCAGCACACGCTGTAAACGTAACGGATGGTTTGTCGAAAACGATTCACTAACAATGGCGTTAATTATATTTTTTTTAAGGCGAAAAGCACATTAAGGGTATCATCGTCTGAACACAACTACTAACGAAACAACAGGACGATAAAACTTAACGTTACTTACAAACTAGATAACATTTATAACAAGAATAAATAACTTAAAATCAAAACAATATAAAGGTGGACTGTAAAGTGGTCCTAATCAAACAGAAAGATAATAAATATTATGAAACACGATAAAATTACCTAAAACTAGTTTAAAAAAATATAAACTATAAAAAATATATAAAGACTAGGGATAAAAATAAAATAAAATATAAATAAGATATATATGCAAGCGCCTCAGGAAGGCCAAAACGCGATCAATGATTAATGAATCGTCCCCTAAGATCGCCTGCATACAGTTTCCTAAGCCATATATTGTACGCATGTTTCTCAAATAATCGCAGTCTAAGAGCAAGTGTTTGTGATGGTTTCTCCACAGAGTTGGCATATAGGTGGCTCCCCGCGTCCCATTAGAAAACCATGTGTCAGCAACGAATGACCAACGCGGAGGCGTGTAACGACAACCTCCTCCCTACGACTTATTCTTACAGACGACCCCCAAGGGCGAACAGTATGTTTAATTACCCTCAATTTGTTATTGTCCAAGGCTGTCCATTCATCTTCCCAATGCATTCCAATTAGTTGTTTTACTTTGCAAAGGTAATCTGAACAAAATACATGGCGGCAGCAAAATTGCTTCCTTTGCTGCAATATCCGCTCTGGTGTTTCCAATTATCCCGCAGTGTCCAGGTATCCAGCAAAATGTTACTCCAACACCTCGTAGTTCAAGACTGCGAATACGGCACAAAATATCTTGAACTAGAGGATTTACCGAACACATATCCTGGATAGCCTGGAGTGCACTTTTCGAATCGGAAGACTCAAGATAATGAGCAGAATTGGATAGAACGGTGTTCAAAGCCTTCAAGATAGAAAACAGTTCAGCAGTAAAGACAGTACAAACTGATGGTAATCCATACTTACACGTTTGCCCTAATGTGTAAAATGCATGACTTTATCTTCAAGTTTTGAACCATAATAATAATTTTAACAAATAAATATAATGTAAAAAGATTTAGACAGTTTTGAACTCACCTCTGTTAGTTTCATAAGCAGAAATCATAACACTGAGCCACAAATGCACTGTAAATAATCAGCTCACTGGTAGACTTAAAGAATACTATTAATTTGTATACATTAGGCGTGACAATTTAATTTATTCTTACTACTGCGAGTTTGTGTTTTTTCCTAATAAAAGAATTGTTATGCTTTTCTAAGGAAGTTTCTTTTTCAATATTAAGGTTTTAAAATGAGGTTTGTACAGTGTTAAAGTTACAAGTGCTGTTAGTCCCGAAAAACTCATGTAACCAGATAAAAAAAACAATAAATATAAGTCAATTAGTGTCTTCCCTCTTAACTTATATTCGTTGTCGTAATAAGTTTATGAAAAAGAATATTGTCTCGTAAATCTTTATTTAATATCCGAAGAACACAGCTAAGGACACTCGAGTAAATAGGTCAGCTTTTCGGAGCACTCGAATTTCTTTATACACTACTTATTACAATGGAATTTTGTTGTTAAAAACATTCTGTTAAAATTTTTATTTCAATCGTATTGCCTGATAGTAAAAAAAATTATAGGAAAACAGTCCGTTCTGTTGAACGTTTAAAGCAATAACTCAGAAAATAAGTAAACAAAAATAACAAATAAATACAAACGAAATATAAAACAGTTGTTATTTAAAATATTAATTCAGATCGCAGTTGATTATTACAATGAACATATTATGAATAATCGCCCTTAATATCCCTTTCCATAATTAATTAAAAAAACGCTAATATTTTCCTTAAAAACCTTCAAGATAAAAACCTTCAAACATCTTTCTACGACTTCCTCGTCCCTTAAAATAATTTTTTTCAAAATTTACTTTACAGAATTAGATACTGTATAACAACAGCAGTTCTGTTAAATGTTTAGACAATGTTTGCTGCGAAATATTTATTGCTGGCCATTTTTTACATTATAATAAACCTCTGTGTGTTTGTGTTGCCATAGCAACGGCTATTGTGTAGTTGGCCACTCAATCCCAAAACCCTGCTTAAATAGCTATCTTTCAATAGACTGTTTTAAGCGATTGTGTTTTCTACAAAATTATCGGTGTATTATTCAGGTGAAATTACACAAATTTACGCTGTCTTGGCGCCTTGTTACTCATTATTGTTTGGATAAATGTAAGTGTGTAAATGCAGTTTTACTCTTTTTATAAAATTTATTGTTAAAAGGTCAAACTCTTCTTTCTTTCTAAAACTAGTAGTGTTTCTCAACACTGGGACCTATTGCTAATAACCATTACCTAAACTTATAAATTATTTTTATTAACATTTTCTGCCTTCTTGTCTCCTCTTTTCAGAGCATTAACAGCTTCTTTCAATGCTTTAACTAGCTCTGCAGGACTTTTTTGTGATTTTCCAAAAAGAAGCATTTTGTTGATCTTTATTAACCCGGAGGCTATGCAATTCGATATGGTAAGTCTAAATCAGCATAATTTTTGATTCCAAAAAATTGATTTTTTTTCTTGAAAAGTAATACATATTTATATGTATAAAACTGTGAAATAATTTCTTAGCTCTCACAAAAGTTAATGCTTTTTTATTCGTACCCCTTAATCTCAGCGTTACAGAAACCTAATGACAATCTTCTTTTTGAATATGTAGGGTTTTGTTCACTAAAAAACGTTCTTTGGAAGAAGTTAACAATCACACGTACATCCTACACGTTGGTGTATTTAAAATATCGGGCGTTAATGAAAATTGCAGCCACAATTTTTTCAAAATATAGTGATTTACGATTTAACATTCTTTTACAATTACAAGTTCAAAAGCATATTTTTATATATCTGTGCACAATTCTTAATTATTTCCACAGTGTTGAAGGAAATGTACGTCATCACCATAAAACACTAAAAATAATAGAGTAAATATTTAAAACTCATAATTCTAATTATTGTAAATTTATGTTCAATTTACATACAATTATATATATATATATATATATATATATATATATATATATGTGTTTAACGTCCGACTATTGTGCACACTTGGGCTAATGCAGACGATGGGGATGGTTTATAGCGTATGAAAATGCCAAGCCCTGGCCGGGACTCGAACCTGGATCCTCAGGGTGAAAGCCTAGTACGCTATCGACTAGGCCACCGAGGCGGCTTACAATTATTATAAGCGTACAAAATATTACTATAATACTTAGATGTTAGTGGTGTTTGATGACTCCGATCAAAGGATGATATATTGAACAAATAAGCCTCTCATGTATTAGTTCATAAGCCTGATTCTTTCATGCAGTTTGAGCAGTCCACTCATTACCTCATTCAGCAAGAGATCCTAGAAACAAAAACCCTTTTCTACTTGGTGGAAACAGCCTCACAATTATAAATTCTGTAACCTTTACTTTTCATTTAACCTGTGTACAGTTTTTCATGGTAAACTCCTCTCCCATTAGGAGTCTCATGATTATGAGTTTCCCTCTATCTAGGGTCCCTTTCTGGACGACTGCCAATAAAAGTCTTGGAGTGCGGTTTCCTTTCTGCCCTTGGTGTTTGATGACTCCAGACGCTGCGATCATAGGATGATATATTGAACAAATAAGCCTCTTATGTATTAGTTCAGAAGCCTGATTCCCTCATGCAGTTTGAGCAGTCCACTCATTACCTCATTCAGCAAGAGAACCTAGAAACCAAAACTCTTTTCTACTTGGTGGAAACTGCCTCACAATTATAAATTCTGTAACCTTTACTTTTCATTTAGCCTGCGTACAGTTTTTCATGGTAAACTCCTCTTTCATTAGGAGTCTCATTCTTATGAGTTTCCCTCTATCTAGGGTCCCTTTCTGGCTGACTGCCAATAAAAGTCTTGGAGTGCGGTTTCCTTTCTGCCCTTGGTGTTTGATGACTCCAGACGCTGCGATCATAGGATGATATATTGAACAAATAAGCCTCTTATGTATTAGTTCAGAAGCCTGATTCCCTCATGCAGTTTTAGCAGTCCACTCATTACCTCATTTAGCCCTCAAAAACCCTTTTCTACTTGATAGAAACATCCTCACAATTATAAATTATGTAACCTGTACTTTTCATTTAGCCTGTTATTTATTTCATGGTAAACTCCTCTCCCATTAGGAGTCTCATGATTATTATGAATTTCCCTCTATCTAGGGGGACTTCCCCCTTTCTGGCTGACTGCCAATCCAAGTCTTGGAGTGCGGTTTTTGTAAACTTAATGGCAGTGTTTCGTACATCAAGGTTGCTCTTTCCTCGTACATTCTTTTGCACTCCTGATAGACTCTATACACGACCTTGATGATTAGCGACTTTCGATCCCATTTTTCACTTCGTCCTTTGCAGGTTATTGAAGGTCTGCCCAGCGTCTCCAACGCATTCACTGCTTGTGAGTTACATCTGTTTGTACGCCCCATTTTCTTCCACCATCATGCCTTTTCACTCCTTGCCACTTGCCAGATCCAGATGGTTTTGTGTGTTTCGACGATCGGCTTGTTTTTTCAGCAATTAAAATTTTACAAGTATCAGCGGAAAATTATAACCCTTACAGAATCTAACATGAAAATACAAGGATAGAGTTAATACGGGAGGTCGCCTGGTATCCACGCGCTTAAAGCTGTCTTCGGTGTACGCTGTTATACCTTGGCTTATCAAGGATGTGGATATTAATAGGGAAGTGGATGGAATGACTCATTTAGGTCCTGATTCGAGATGGAAGTTTGTCAGTAGGCTAAATCCTGTAGTACCCTGTCCTCCACAGGAATTATAGTCAGTAGCTATTCGCTACCTTAAATAGTACATATTGTATTAAACATGAGACATATTTCTTTGTACTTTATCTGAATGAAACATAATCAATGAACATGACTTTGTTTTTTTATTTTAAAAATATATTACAATTTGAAATATGTTATTATACTTTAATTAAGTGATTTTTTATGATTTGGTTAATTTCTTATTTTGATTTAGTGAGCGTTTCACGATAGAATAACTATCGCACAACAATAATAACAATGCAGTGGTTATTTATTACGTTCCACGCTCTGTTTCGTCTAAGCGGTTACAATGGCGAGTTATCCTGAAGCTGCGACCAATCAATTTATTCTTCTCTAAAAAACCTGTTAAACAGGTTCACCGAATAGCTGAAAAAAAATCTTCGTTTAATTTACACTGTTGTGATTTGATTCAGTGTTAATGAACTGATTTCAAACCGTAAGTGAAACCCATTTTCCCATTAAGTCGGTTGCTAGGCAACCGTGCTGATTAATGGCCGTCACGTAACGTATTACGACACAAAATCATATTTACATTTTTACCGAATCACGCAGGCGTAGCACTTGAAAGCAGCTGTTTCATACGAAAAAATATATTTGTAATTTCACGTACGGTAAAACACGTAACTGACAC
>JAJIZJ010000240.1:0-7500 GCA_022606455.1 Callitettix versicolor | reverse complement strand
AGAGTTAGAGAGTGAACTAATAGTAGTAATTGAAAAAAGAAATTAAAATGTTTCTAATTTAATGATAATTTAAAAATATTTTTTTTTAATTTATAACTAAAGGGATTTTTAGAATTAGATATGTATTACCACAATTATAGGTAAATGCAGTAAATATAAAAATATTTTCTGATAATAATAAAGACAAGTGTGTATAAAATTAAGTAAAATATATCAATATAACAAAACGTATTTTTTCAACTTTTTTCAGAAAACAAGCAAATTACGTAGCATGCAAAATATTACAAGTATATTACTTGTTTAAATAAATTCTTACTTTGAATTTATTTATTTACTTATAGTGTTATATATTTCAATTTTAATATTTCGTTTACATTTCACAGGAATCGGATTATACGATTAATGAAAATATTGTTTTTAAAATAAAACCTCTTCAGTCTCACTGTCCAGCGTGTCCCGAATTTAAGTAAATCGCATTTTGTTATTTTCGGAACTAGATTCAAATTAGTGTGTATTCATAAAAAGAACCACTTAATGAAAGAAACACTGAGCTTATAATAGAAAAATATAACACTGAGAAAAAATAGAAAAAAAACACTGAGCTGAGGATGTCAAATAGAATATATTTATAATTAGATATAAGTGTATATATACGAGGTGTGTTCAGAAAGTAAAGAGAATTTTATTTTTGTGAAAAAATTTTTATTTATTCTTCTACATTGATGTTATCGCCTTCAAAATCGTCCCCATTGGAGATTTTGCACTTGTTCCTGCGCTTCTTCCAATCCTCGAAACACTTCTCAAATTCGATCTTTGATATAGCCTTTAGTTCTTTCAGCGATGCGCTTTTAATGTCATCTACGGCTGTAAAACGACGGCCCTTTAAGGTTCTCTTTTTTTTGGAAATAGGAAAAAGTCACACGGAGTCTGGCGAATATGAAGGCTGGGGCATCGTTACAGTGCTGTTTTTGGCCAACAATTCACGAACAAGCAATGAAGTGTAAGCTGGTACATTATCGTGGTGCAAAAGCCATGTTTTTCCACATATCCGTGCGTTTTTTTCGGATTGTTTCACGCAAACGGCGTTGAACTTGTAGGTAGTACTTATTGACCGTTTCACCTGGTGGCAGGAATTCATGATGCACTATGCTATTAATATCAAAGAACATAGTGAGCATAACCTTCACGTTAGATCGCACTTGTCGAGCCTTTTTCGGTCTTGGCGAGCCAGAATGTCTCCACTGGGATGATTGAGCCTTAGTTTCGACGTCATATCCGTAAACCCATGTTTCGTCACCTGTTATAATACGTTTCAGTAATTCTGCATCGTCGTTGACTTCATTTAGTGACTCCTGAGCAACTTCCATTCGCCGCTGTTTTTGTTCAAAATTCAACAATTTTGGAACGAATTTTGCTGCCACGCGTTTCATACACAAAACATTAGAAACAATGTCATAACATTATCCAATCGATATGCCAACATCATCAGCGACCTCTCTAAATGTGATTCGGCGATTGTTCATAATTTCCACGTTTCACTTTTTCCACGTTTTCATCGGTTGTCGATGTGCTGGGGCGTCCAGAGCGTTCGCATCTTCAACGTCTTCACGACCTTCTTAGAAACGCTTATACTAATCGTAAAAATTGCTTTACTCATAGCAGACTCACTATAGGCTTTTGTTAACATTTCACACACTTTGTTCCAATTTTTTACGCAAAATGTGACACAATTTTTTTGATCTATTTCTTTAACAAACGAAAATCGCTGAGCTCATAAAAACAAGTCTAACCTTAATGGCTGTCACAGACAAAGTCAATAATGAAAACAGCTGAAAGTTTTATTATAACTTAAGGGCATGTATACCAAAACAACATAATTAAAAAAAATGTTTGACAATCGGAGTGTCCAAGCCCGCGAAATTAAAAAATTCTCGTTATTTTCTGAAGACACCTCGTGTATATACCTGTTATATACGTGATATATATATATATATATATCACTTGTTTCTAATAGATCCAGAACTTATTAAATATTTCGGAGGACATTGAATCATTCACTTACTGAATATTGCCTTGATACACCAACCAAAAATAAATATCTTTGAAAAGCCTTTAGATAAATAGGTTATATCTCATGTTTCATGTAATAACATTATACTACTCGTAAATCAACTACGGAAGAAGACTATTGAACTGTTTTTAAGTTTAACAGAAATCCGGCAATGTATTTTTTTTAAAGTGATCAAGACTGATTGGCCCCCAATAAATATTGTGAGACAAAATAAACTAGCATCCTGTTACATTGCAATGGCCAGAGTTAGTGGAAAATAAATGTTGTAATCACAGAAGTAAAGTGGACCGGGTTAAGGATCACTATTCCGCTTCAAGTTGAAGAGGCTTGGGTAACAAACTGCCGCAGGAAATGTTACAGAAGAGAGCTTTAACGGATTCATGTCGTTTTAAATCTAAAACTGCCCGGTTTCTTTTTTTTTCAATAAAACACATTTTCCTTTCAATCTACTGAAATCAAAAATTACATCAAACAATATTGTCTATTTCTATTATCATTATTATTTCAAATATATATATATATATATATATATATATATATATATATAGAGAGAGAGAGAGAGAGAGAGAGAGAGAGAGAGAGAGAGAGAGAGAGTTAAAATGATGTTTAAGGAGAAAACAAATTTACTCTCTATATAAGATTTGTCTTTGATGATAACTATAATTTTATTCATTTAAATGAAAAAAATAAGACATATCTCCAAAAGAATATACTTTAGAATAGCTGATAACGCTACATTTTATCAATACCAATTTTAACATTTATACTGAGGTGTATAAAACAAAATGTATTTGTTTTTAAAATTGCCAACTTGTTCGAAATTTATAATTTATTTTTGTGATTTCTGTAATTTTTTTTAAATTTACATATTTTTGTTCAGTGACTTTAAAGCTCAGGGTCTTTAATTACAATCATAAAGTAATAAGTGTTCTTAAAGTTTCCTGGTAGTTACTTTACTGTTATTACTCTTATCTGGATTACAGTATTGTCTTTATCTGTAGTTGGACACTGGAGTTTATTTGCGATTGATGCAATAAGTGCTGCAGTAGATTGCACTAACTTTGGAGATCCTTGTACTCGATGCTACAGAAGTTATATGTAATTTAATACACATACACACACACACACACACACACACACACACACACACACACACACACACACACACACACACACACACAACAACAAACACACACACACAAACATACAAACACACACACACACATACACACACACACACACACACACAAACACAAACACACACACACACACACACATTTCCTGTGGAAACAATTAATACAAAAAACAAAAAACCGTAGCCTTTTCTTAATTTCTAATTAGACAAAACTTCAGCTCTACACAAATATAATTAATTCACTTGGTTTTTTTGGACGAAGAATTTAAAAGAATAGATTTCTAGTTTGATATTATCATTATTATTTTCTCTTTATGTGTTTCACTTTTGGAGTACACTAAAAGAATCACTTTTTAATGTTCTGTGCCTTCCTCGCAGCCCAGTATTGCTTCATTCGTTGTGATCTTGCTTTTCTTTCTTCGTCAGAGATTTGGATCGTTCGCTTGGATTTGACTTTGCCTTGGAACCGTTGCTTCTTGTTTGGTTATTGTTTTGGCTGTTCTGTCCATGAGCATAATTTCAGTGATCTGCAGTTCTGTTATGGCTTTCTCCGTTTCTCTAAACCAAAGTGGTTTGGCTCTTCTACTGCGAAAGTAGTCAAATGTTTTATCATTATTATTATTATTATTGTTATTATTATTATTACTACTACTACTATTACTGTTATTATTATTATTATTATTATTATTTATTAATAATTATCAAAAACTTTTATTAAAACCCGACACTTGGATACAGTAACAGATACGGTAGCAGATGGCTACCGTACTTTACTTACAATAACTTTTTGATTTCAAAATGATCTCTTCCTGCTAATCTCTGGTGCAAAATACCTCTCCCGGCTGACTGTATGGTGCAAAAGACCTCTCCGGGCTGACTTTATGGTGAAAAGGACCTCTCCCAGCTGACTTTATGGTGTAAAAGACCTCTCTGGGCTGACTTTATAGTGCAAAAAACCTCTCCGGGCTGACTTTATGGTGCAAAAGACCTCTCCCGACTGATTTTATGGTGCAAAAACCTGTCCAGGCTGACCTTATGGTGCAAAAAACCTACTTTATGATGCAAATGACCTCTTCGGCCTGACTAGAAACCTCTCTGGGCTGACTTTGTGGTGCAAAAGACCTCTCCGGGCTGACTTTATGGTGCAAAAGACCTCTCCGGACTGACTTTGTGGTGCAAAAGACCTCTCCGGGCTGACTTTATGGTGCAAAAGACCTCTCCGGGCTGACTTTATGGTGCAAAAGACCTCTCCGGACTGACTTTGTGGTGCAACAGACCTCTCCGAGCCGACTATCTATTGCTACAGACCTTGATACTTCAGAATCACTTCCTTTTATCAGTTTCACATTGACACAATACCATTAGTTTGAACCAATTGCAGCAACCGTGGTGGTTCAAAACCACCAGTCTGAACAGAGTTTTATATTTTCTTTTTTAAACTTAACTGTCACCAGCGGTTGCAAGAAAACTGTTAAATCTCTAACTTTCCAGTTGAATTTATGGCCTTGTTTTTCAACCGACAAAGACACTCTGCGTGACAAACTCGAATTCAAGCACATTACATTGCTGTTGTACGGTAACTATTTATGATCTGGTACATGTTTTCTAGGCACGCTAATATTTTATACATTTTCGAAGACCAATTTTCTAAGCAGAACGTAGAAAATTTTCCATAGATTTGTAAAACTAGCTGTGATAGCGTACCCTTATTTAGTAATTGTTCTTGAATTTATTACAACCAAAGCAACAATTATCTTCAATTTTTTAAAATTTTTATTCGTAAATCTTATTGTTATTTTGACATAAAAAATTAACGATAATTTTTAGGTCCGTCATAATAGGTTCAGTCATGACATAATATGTCAATATTACGCAATATATTATAATATATGTTAATATGTGACATCTTAATACGTTAATTGATAATATATCTTTCATAATATGTTATATCTTTAAGCAATATACGTTAAGTATATGATGTGTTTTAACAAAGTTCAATTTAGAAAAATTAGAATTTTCAAATTTTTGAATAATTGGGTTTTAATTCTTCAATTAACTTCAAAATTGCTTCTGTCGTTTAAATTTTTTTTTCAAATTACCTTCAACTATTGTTCAAATTCTGAAAATTAAAAAAAACGTTCTAAAAGGTCTTTGAATTTTTTTTTTTTTTTTTTTGTGTGTTTAACGTCAGACTATTGTGCACACTTGGGCTAATGCAGACGATGGGATGATTTTATAGCGTATGAAAATGCCAAGCCCTCGCCGGGAATCGAACCCGTGTCCTCGGGGTGAAAGCCTAGTACGCTATCCACTAGACCACCGAGGCGGCTAAAAGGTTTTTAGAAAAGTGCAAATAAAATATAACCCCATACACACACACACACACACACACACACACACACACACACACACACACACACACACACACACACACACACACACACACACACATATATATATATATATATATATATATATATATATATATATATATATATATATATATATATATATATATATCAAATCAACAACATCGTGGATCGCACAAGTCAGAATAGACCTACATGACGCAGAAATAGACTCAACAGACGTTGAAGACAGGAACGCATACAGGAGAAAGATGCTCGGTTGGAAGGTCCCAGAGAATGAAATCCCAAAGAAAGCAGGGGTAAAATGGACGGAGGAGCGGAAGAGGATCCATGGGGACAGGATGAGAGAGGTGTGGAGGATTAGAAGGAGGAAGACATGAGTCGGAGTGCTTTGCGTGATCCAACAGTGTCTATACATGAATAATAATGATAATAATATATATATATATATATATATATATATATATATATATATATATATATTTATAGATGAAATGAAAGAATAGCAGACCAAAGAGCAAAGCTTAATATTCTTTTTAAAGAGCTTTTTAAAGATAGTAAGATGTTTCTGTATAAGGTATACGCAGCAACTTTCCGACAGCAACAAGTCACGATCGTCTCGCCAGACTTCTATACAGAAAGAATAGCGTAACCGATGACAATATGTTCACAAAATATGTCAATTGTTGACAAGAATCATCTACTATTCTGCTACGGTCTGGATACAAATAATCAAGGACAAATAAATAAAGGATGAAAACAGATTCATTTAAATTACGCAAGATTTCGCATAATAAAACGCTCTCTTATTTCATATTAAGTATTGTTATTTTACCTGCATCCATTGCAGTCAAATAAGTTAGATATGAAAAATATTATTTTGTTTACAAAATAATCGAACGTCCGTATCAGTTTTTCGTTTGAGATTACATCTTTAAAGGTTTCATTTAATCAACAATTAGTGCATATTTATTTGTTAATAAATTACAATGGAGCTTAAATTTGAATCTGTTGTTTGCCGAAGTCAAACACGAAGCCAGTGTAGCTTCATCAAAGCCTTTTGTTTCCGTGGCTCTCACTCAAACATGTCGCGTTTTAATTAAAACGAGATTTCGATTGCCTTGAGGATTAAAACTTTAAATCTGCAGACTCATCTTTCACCGTACGTTCTGCGTGATGTATTCACATTTCAACTTAATACACTTTCAGTGAATTGAAAGAAGAATTTTGGATTTTGATTTTACAGTTTTCGGTACAGTCACCTTAATGCAAAATACAATAAAGCTGTTACTAAAAATAATTATTAGTTATTCCTTTTCTGAATTAAAAAAAATGTGAAACTTTTTAACGCACTTGTGGTTTTCTCTCTTTTTGAACAATATTCAGTTCTTTCGTTTTATTATATTTTACTGAATTTGTTTTTTAACTGAAAGAAAAACAAGTTGCTTTTAGAAGAAAAAAACATACTTGTGAATAATGGGTTTTTTGTTAATAAATTAAAGCACGAAATTATAATTGCTTTGCATAAACTTAGTTAGTTGAGAGAGTTGTACCCTATTAGGGTCTTCACTAATATTTACCATGCCCTATTTGGTTCTCACACAAGTTTTGGATTAAGTTGTTCGGGCGCACTTATTTGAACACTTATAATAAAATTATAGTCATTCAAAAAGCTGCTAACACAACTACAATATTTTTTTTTTATTTTTATTTTATTTTAAAATCCGATTTCGATGTCGTAGTCAGTGTTAAAAACCTCGTAAGTCGGAATCTTGAATTTTCAAAATCCGTTGAAATTAAGGAACTTGACGGCTGTCAGTTTGTATTTTTATATTTTCAATATAAATTGGTTGTTTAAAATCATATTCAGATTTTAATGCCCATTAAAATTAGAATTTCAAGAGTAAAAAAATACTTTTGAAAAT
>JAJIZJ010000244.1:60000-76600 GCA_022606455.1 Callitettix versicolor | reverse complement strand
GGTTTGACGCCCTTGTTACGCCCGTATTTATAACACAATTGTTTATTTCATCATGCCACGGTAGCGTTGGTTGACCTTCACTTTATAAACTGCACGTGTCAAATGTAAAACCTACTAGGCTGGTGCATTTGCATCACCCAGCGTTGAAGCAATATCCCAAATCACCATATGTTAACCGCACATTCAGGCTTCGTATTACGGGCAAGGTCATTCACTTTGGCGTTAAGGCTGGATACACAGTGTATAAGCGCTGCGTGTTCTGGTTTCCCATATATACCCGGAATTAAAATCTACCCTGTCATTGTACGTTTTTCAGTTCGCCTAGCTGTGTCGTGTGTGCGCGCTTGTGTTTAGTTTACGTTATTTTTTTTTAAAAAAATCTGTAAGTATGACATCGTCATCCTCAAAGAGTAGTTCTTCCTGTTCTAATCTGATCGAACGTTTTAATAACGTTAATCCGATAGTCACGGTGCCTATTAGTTCGTTAAATATTGGTACCCGTTTCCTATACTAGGTGTGAAACAGATACCGACAAAATTTGGAACGTCTCTTTTGATTGAATTTAAAAACGAAAACGGCAACTTGAATAGCGCGTTTCTTCCTAAACGATACGCTGATAAGTTTTCCTTATCAGAGCTAGATCAATTAATCGGTAAAATGATGACTGTGATCGCTCATGTTGGGCAAACTGTAACTTTACGTATCCAGTAATTTTTTTTTGAATTGTGGTAAATATTAGGTTAGTTATATGTTTTTTTTTCAAAATATTTTTTTCCGATTTGAGGCGATATTAGAACTTATAGCTATATGTCAAAATTTGTCGAACAATTTCATACGTGATTTTAAACACGAAATAGATTGGTCTGAAATGTGCAAGCACCAACTATTTTCTGAAAATACTTTACGAGAGTTTCATTCGTTCTTACATTGGACGAATGTCAGTATTTTTCAGCGTCTATCTGAATGTTTTATAAGAGATTTTGCTGATAGAGTAGACTGGTTTGAAATTTCTAAGCGACAGACTTTATCGGAATCTTTTATTCGCGAGTTTCGAGATCGCGTTGATTTTATGTTAGAATTTTTGGGGCGCCTTACTTTACCTACTTTCAATCGAATAAATGCGGAAACGTTACACCGTCGGCTACGTCATGACTACCGTCCTCTTTTCCTACACATGGAACAGGAAGGAATAGACTTTGTGCAATGGTTTTTTTTTTATTTTTATTTTTTTATTTTTTTTATTTTATTTTTTTTATTTTATTAATATAGTATACACGGCACAGTGCAGGTTACCATTAAAAGTATTTTCTACAAACTAATTCGATGGAGAATCAAAGTAGACCACCTGTAAGTATGATATATATATATACACATATTTATATCTCTTTTCTAATATTTTGAAAGAACATTTTTCAAAAAATTTTTTTTATTAGTCTTCCCTGCTGATCGACAAACCGATCAATCTCCTCCTGCTGCTGCTTCTGCTGATAGACAGGCTGATCAACCGTCTCCCAACCCTTCTGTGAGTTCCTCGGCATCCACCTTTGTATTTTTGGATGTACCAGGTCGGTTAGTGAGAGCGTTTCAAACTAATATATAAATTAATTATGTTTTTTTTTTTTTTTTTTTTTTTTTTTTTTAGTGTCGTCGATGTTTCAGAGAATACACAGAGGATGATCTCCTCCTACACCGGTCACATTGAACGTGATTCGTGACACTGTGGAGAATTTACGCACAGCATTCGACGATTTAGAAATGGTTTCTAGGTGCTCTCCATACAGTACCGATCGCCTATTTGCCGTACAGAACTACAGACTAGCTGCGTTTGAACTCAGCCGTTCCTTCTCTGTAGGATTTGACAGACTGAACAGTCATGGACGGCGTCCTGTGGACATACAAACTGCTTTCATTTTACCGAGAACTGAGGGTTGTAATCCACGTCGTTTGCCGTCTCATTGCCCTGTTTGCCTAGACCAGCCTCAAGACACCGCTTTACTCCCCTGTGGACATGTTTTGTGTGGTGAATGCTCGAATCATTTACAACGTTGCCCGGTTTGTCGTACATTTATTGTGGACGTTCAGAAATTGTATTTTTAACTATTTGAGCACATGAAAAGAAAACATTTGTGATGCATTGTTATGTTTCCTAACTGTATAACATTACGTTGTGCGCGAAATATGTATTTTTTATCTGGTCATTATTTTTTTTATTTGTACCTTGTAACTGATTTGTAAGTCTTTTTTCCATTAACTCAATATTTACCATAATTCAACTATATGTCATGTATTTTAGTGTCTTTTTGTTTGTTTTGCATGCAAACGGTATTTACAATAAAACAAATACAATTTTATGTTTACATCTTTGTTTCTTTTTTCCTTATTTTTCACGTAAGACGAGAGAGAGAGAGAGAGAGAGAGAGAGGTCATAGATAGACGTTCTTTATATGTTTATATAACGCGCCATCCACAGGCCCCGGGCACGTAACACGATGGCGGCGGCGGCGGCTAGAGAGAGAGGTGGTCATAGATTGACATTCTTTATATGTTTATATAACGCGCCATCCACGGGCCTTGGGGCACGGATGGCGACGGCCATAGAATGAGGTACTTTATATGTTTATATAACACACTATCCACAGGCCCGGGGCACGTAACACGATGGCGGCGGTGGCTAGAGAGAGGTCATAGATTGACATTCTTTATATGTTTATATAACGCGCCATCCACAGGCCCGGGGCACGGATGGCGGCGGCCATAGATAAACTTACTTTATATGTTTATATAACGCGCCATCCACAGGCCCGGGGCACGGATGGCGGCGGCCATAGATAAACTTACTTTATATGTTTATATAACGCGCCATCCACAGGCCCTGGGGCACGGATGGCGGCGGCCATAGATAAACTTACTTTATATGTTTATATAACGCGCCATCCACAGGCCCGGGGCACGGATGGCGGCGGCCATTGATAAACTTACTTTATATGTTTATATAACGCACTATCCACAGACCCTGAGGCACGTAACACGATGGCTGCGGTGGCTAGAGAGAGAGAGAGAGAGAGAGAGAGAGAGGTCATAGATTGACGTTCTTTATATGTTTATATAACGCACCATCCACAGGCCCTGGGCACGGATGGCGACGGCCATAGAATGAGGTACTTTATATGTTTATATAACACACTATCCACAGGCCCGGGGCACGTAACACGATGGCGGCGGTGGCTAGAGAGAGGTCATAGATTGACATTCTTTATATGTTTATATAACGCGCCATCCACAGGCCCCGGGCACGTAACACGATGGCGGCGGCCATAGAATGTAGTACTTTATATGTTTATATAACACACTATCCACAGGCCCGGGGCATGTAACACGATGGCGGCGGCCATAGAATGAAGTACTTTATATGTTTATATAATGCGCCATCCACAGGCCCGGGGCACGTAACACGATGGCGATCGGGCAAAATCGTTACGTTTCATATATCTCGAATCGCACTAATTTCCCAAGACGCTCCCGTGGTACAGTGGTTACAGCGTGCGCCTCACACGCGCAACATCCCCGGTTCGAGCCTTGCCAGAAACTCGCAACTTTTTTTCGATTAATTAATATTCACCGTCGGGTTGGGTACGTAACATGATGGCGGCGGGCGCCGACGTTCGTGTGTGCGTCACAGCTGCGTGCGTCCGACACCGCTGCGCGCACACATCAGTGGCCGCCATGTTAGCGGCCGCCATGTTTTGGGCTATACTGGCCGGAATCCTACTAATTAGAAATAACGCCCCTTTAAAAAATGTCGGGCATTTTGAATTTGCTTTCCCTTTTAATTTTAGTAAATTTTTAAAAATTTTTGGGGAAAAAAATTTAAAAACTTTTTTAAAACAAAAAATTTTTTAAAAAAACGTTTATTTTATTTTATTTTAAACAAAAAATTTTTTCCCTTCCCAATTTTTTTTTTCCCAACCTTTTTTCTTTTTTTTGGGGTTTTGGAAAAAAGGTTTAAAATTTTTTTTGGGTTTTTTAAAACCCTCCTTTTAAATACAAAATTTTTTAAAATTTTTTTTTTAAATTTTTTTTTAAAATTTAAAAAAATTTTTCTAAAAAAGGGTTTTTTTGAAAAAATTTTATTTTGAAAAAATCAAAAAAACTTCTTTTAAATTAAAATAAAATTTTAATTTAAATTTAATTATTTTTAAATTTATTTTTCCTTTAAACTTTTCCCAAAAACAATTTAAAATTGGGGTAATTAAAAAAATACAGAAAAAATTTTATTCTGAAGAACATCAGGTTTGACGTAGGAAAGCCGGAACGACGAGGGACGGTGGATGTGTCAGATGAGATTAGGATCAGATAGAATGAAGGAGTATTGGAGAAAGAAGAAGTTGGAATCCTCACAGTGCACTAACACGGATAAGATTTTTTTGTTTATTATTTTAAGGCGAAAAGCACATTGAGGCTATTATCGCCTTAATATACTTTGCGCCTTAATATAAATAGCCTCAATGTGCTTTTCGCCTTACTAAATGTAAATGTGAGTGTAAAGTGTTAAAGTCGTAAGTGTAGTGTTGTAAGTTTGTGTTAGACTCGAGTACCGCGAGGGACGTCTAAATCCTCTCAGTAGGTGCAGCTAGTCTGCACCCCCTGCAGAAGAAGAGACCGAAATATTGACTCAAAGTGGTCTCATGTGGCCTTAAAAAAAACGTTTTGAAAAGCAAAGGTAGAAATAAAAGAAGAGTAGGGGAACGGATACAATGACGAGGAAGTACGCAGTTAAAAATACCTTTTTGGAAACATCAGCCAATAGGTAACCGAGCGAGGTCTCTTTTTCAAATCGACCGTTCGACTTTTTTTTTGTGTTTTTCTTATTCAGTTTCGGACAAACGCACTGACTGATTGTTTTGAAATTTTGTACGAAGGTACTTTGTATAAAGCCCGAACGACGTATGTATAAGATTCCCCCTCCCCCATTTACTTTCGTTTCAAGACGAGCCTTTTGATTTAAACGATGACGAGTGTACACTGTTCTAGCCAAACAGCATTGACCGACTGTTTTGAAATTCGGTACGAAGAAACCGTGTACGTAGCCTATTTACTTCCGTTTCAAGATGTCTGCCTCTGATTCAAACGATGACGAGTGTACACTGTTCTAGCCAAACAGCATTGACCGACTGTTTTGAAATTCAGTGATGGTACTTTGTGCAAAACTCGAAGACGTGAAAGATTTTCCCATTCACTTCCGTTTCAAGATGGCGGACGCTGATTCAACGTTGAGAGTACCGTTGTTTATTTCCTGTAATACTGGCTAGACGGCAAAACCTATCGTAATTCTGATCGCTTCATTGAAAAACAGCACACAATTTGCAATAACGTTGATCCAGTAATATTTTTCCGGTTAAATTGGCGGAAAAAGTTACGAGCGTTACCGCGGAGCGCCCTGTATACTAATTATGAATATACTATTGGTCTACTGTTCTTTGTACTGCAAGTAAGTGACTGTGAATATTGGGTCACTCGAAATGCATGAGTAAAGATAGAACTAACTAAGCCAACACAATGTACAGGTCTAACCATAACAAAAGGCAATAGCAATAAGACAAAACCACGAGGTGAAACATTAACGAAATCACAAAAGAGCTACTCTTACCAACAAAATAGATATTTAAAAGATATTTACTGTCAATTAGACTGGCCAGTAAGAAAAATTATGTCAGTCTGTCCTCCGATTGGCTGAAACGAAGCGCATAAAGATAAATAAATACCTAAATCTCAGGCCGCTGGAATGTAACCGGGTACATTTATGAAATTATGAAGCACCGATCAGTTTTTTTTTTGGTGTTTAACGTTCGACTATTGTGCACACTTGGGCTAATGCAGACGATGGGATGATTTATAGCGTATGAAAATGCCAAGCCCAGGCCGGGAATCGAACCAGGGTCCTCGGGTTGAAAGCCTAGTACGCTATCCACTAGGCCACCGAGGCGGCTGCACCGATCACTTAACGGCGTCTCTGAATTACGCTCAAGTTTCTTAGTTCGAGTCGCAGTTACTGCCGTTGCTTTAACCTTTCCGTTAACGCTGATCCCGCCTCGGTGGCCTAGTTGATAGCGTACTGGGCTTTCACCCAGAGGACCCGGGTTCGATTCCCGGCCAGGGCTTGGCATTTTCATACGCTATAAATCATCCCATCGTCTGCATTAGCCCAAGTGTGCACAATAGTCGGACGTTAAAAAAAAAAAATTGTCCTCATTAGTCCATGGCACAAAGTATGGACGTTAAAAGGAAACAAATTCTAATTTCATTATTATAACCAGCATTAAAGTCTGTATACAAGAGTTTTTTAAAATTTTCAAATAACAATAAATATACAAAAATGTTCGCTGACCAATGCGAAATACATTTTCGATAGATTTTGAAAATTCAAAATGTTTAAAAACGTTTCGGACAAGAAAGTTACGAATTCTGAATCGGAATGTCCGCCAATGTGTTGAAGATTTAAAACGTAAAATTATCAAACAAATTTTAATGGATCTTTTTATAGAACCTAGAAAACTGTACAATTCTGTGCACATCGAGTATTCTTATTTTAACTTATTGGACCAGTAAACAAACGTATGCATGGAATCGGTTTCCATTTCTTTAACACTCTCCAACGCACACTTTTTGATTTCCATAAAGTTTAATGCATTTTAAATCAGAAATCCGTATCTGTGTTGATTGCACAATACGGGACTATGCACGCGAGCGGTCGAGGGTGTAAAATGATCAGGGTAGTCTGCATTTTGCAACCCTTGTTAGGTGCATATGTTACTTTTTGTAATTGAATTTATCCTTGTAACACCTGGACCGGCACTTCGCTGGCTAATTAAATTAACTGAACTTGGCGAGCTCTAGTGCGTTTCCATTATTTTACTTTACCGGTGTTCGGTTAAATGGAAACGGAAACGGTTGCCAACAAAACGGAAACCGGTGTTGTTTATCCAGCTATGGAAATATATTGAGTTTGTGGCAAATACGCTCGGATTTAATGCAAAACGTAAAGGTTTTTTAGAGAGAAATTTATTGAAACAGTCATCCGGGACCATGAAATGTGTACTGCCCTCACCTCTGGTTCACGTTTTGCGGTAATTTCTGGATGCGTTCGACAACCACCAAAACCCGTTCATACGTCATTTTTTGAAAATGAAAAACCCGTTCATCAAAGATTTTTGAAAATATACTTATTTGCGCACACTTTAAAGTCTATTAAAACTATTAACGAGATGATACAAAAATTTATTTCCAGGGCGACAAATTTGTTCGAACAATGAAATTAATAAATTTTTGTACTGGTTTTATTTTTCATATTAAACACCTTTTTTTGTGTTAAGGCTACGTAAAAACCATGGTTATGCAGTGAAGACTAGGAAACTGCATAACATGTAATTCACTATTGTGACGCTCCTTCTGACAAGAGGTTAAGGGTTTCCAAGGTTTTAGAGACCTAAAGCCGGACGAGCTGATCACTGAATTGTTGGAACTTACTAAGGGCACTAATCTTCTGCACTAGTATTTAAGAGGTTTAGTTGCACAATAGGTCCGTCGGTTTTATAATCCCTTTCTCTGATATGTAATCGAATCTAATGATAATCAACATTAATACGAGGGGTATCCAAAAGTCGGTTACGTTTTGCTCTGTAGACGCTAGGGGCGGGAATATCGCGGCCATCTTGGTCTTGTCAGTGTGTTCGTCTGTTCAGTGGCTATCCAGCCGTGCTAATAAGAGGTACAATACTAGTTCCTGTACAATACTAGTTTGAAATGTGCGCCGCTATTGAAAATCCCGCGACCTGTGAAGTGCGGTCGGTGATACGGTTTTTGTTGGCTAAGAACAATAAACCAATTGAAATTTATCGCCAACTTTGTGAAGTTTATGGGAACGATATGATCACTGAAGGCGGAGTGCGTCAATGGTGCGTTAGGTTTAAAAATGGCCGAACTATGCGCACGACGAAGAACGAAGTGGACGGCCAAGCATTATGACCGATGAAATTGTCTGTAAAGTCGATGAGAAAATTAAAGAAGACCGTCGGTTCACAATAACAGAGCTATCGCTTAGTTTTCCACAAATTTTGTGCAAGATGGGTACCGAAAATCTTGACTGAAACCCATAAAAATCAGCTTATGGCGGCTTCATTGACATTTTTGGATAATTACGCAAAGGATGGTGACTCACTACTCGATCGAATCGTTACAGGAGACGAGACTTGGGTGAAACATGTCAACTGCGAAACCAAATTGCAGTCTATGGAATGGAGGCACACAAATTCCATCCCCCCAAAAACCAAAGAAATGCATGCAAACGTTGTCTGCAAGGAAGATCATGACGACTGTTTTTTTGAGACAGGAAAGGAGTCCTTGTTGATTTCTTAGAATGTGGCACGACAATAAACTCTGCAAGGTATTGTGAAACCTGAGAAAATTTAAGAAGATCAATTCAAAACAAGCGCAGAGGAAAGTTGAATTGAAAAATTCTGTTTCAACGTCCGACCGCACGCAGCCAATCAAACTCGAGAAGTCCTGGATGTTTTCAAGTGGGAGGTGTTTCCACATCCACCATACAGTCCGGATCTTTCTCTCAGCGATTATCATATTTTTCCTGCAATGAAGACCTGACTTGCGACGCAGCGTTTTGATGACGACGCGGAACTGCGGGAGGGCGTGACAACCTGGCTGAAGTCTCAGGCGGCAGAATTCTACAACACTGGAATTTCAAAACTGGCTCACCGCTACGATAACTGTCTAAATTTATATGGCGACTATGTAGAAAAATAGTATTTTAGTGCCACTTTCAAATGTATATAATAATTTTTTTTTTTACTTCTTTTTTGTATACCAAAACGTAACCGACTTTCTGGATAGCCCCCGTATTTGCATAAATTAGAATTTAAGATTTTAAATTACCGGCCTACATTGAAAATACGAAAACGAACCTTGACCTCCGTTATATCCCATTCATTAGTTTCGAAGAATTTTGAAGATTCATAATGCTAACTTATAAAGCTTTTAACGCTGATAGCGATAGTGAAACCGGATATAAAAAAAAGATTCCAGACAAAAAGTTACGATTTTTTTAAAGATTTGAAATAGCCTCCATTTTGAAACTGTCGTATGGATTTTTTCTGGGTTATGACCTTGTCCAAACTGTTACCAAAACCGATGTTCGAGCCACGTTTGAATCAAATCGGATCAAAATTGCGATCGGTAGACCGCTAAAAATGCCGCAGACATTCGTTTCAAAGTTACTGGTCAGGGTCTTACTACAACGGAAACTCGAATACACTTTCCAACGGACACAAGCCAACAAATTCTAATCGTAAAATAAAATGTATTTTACTTTTATTTCAATTACTCGCAAATTTGATACGCTTAATTCTGTTAATGAGCCTCTATACGATCGAGATTAACAATCGATTTTTAGAACGCTCATCGATATATTTTTATTCGTATTTTGAGGATTCGATCGAAGAGTTAGTTAAGATACAGGACAGTCTGCTGCGTCTCTGAACTGCGCACCACAGGTTCGGGACTGCAGTTACTGCCGTAAGCTTTACCGTTTTCGTTAACGCCGATCCATGACCTCATTAGCCTTACTGGCGGCATGAAGTTTGACCGTTACAGTAATGAACCTCTATACGATCGAGATTAACAATCGATTTTTAGAACGCTCATCGATATATTTTTATTCGTATTGTGAGGATTCGGTCGAAGAGTTAGTTAAGATACAGAACTGTCTGCTGCGTCTCTGAACTGCGCACCACAGGTTCGGGACTGCAGTTACTGCCGTAAGCTTTACCGTTTTCGTTAACGCCGTCCTCATTGGTCTTACTGGCGGCATGAAATTTGACCGTTACGGGAAAAAATCGTTATTTTTCGGAAGAAATAATTGCGCAATGTTTCTGCAAATTTATTTACAATCACAGTACCGGTACTGCAGAAATTGATTTCACTTAATCAAATATTAACGGCTGCAAATCAAATCATTCGGATTGAAAACATTACAGCGGGATTCCCGTAACTATTTTACTATCATTAAAATGTAGGCTATTATAAATTAATTAGTTTTTGCAATTAGCGAGGATATTGAATATCCGTATTTGCCATTAGTGTGACAATTCGCCCGTACTACGGGGGCCGGCCAATGGGATTAGAGTGTGCATATATTTTGATTTATGGGGCACGCCGGCCAGCCCCGTTTTACAATTGGTTAATGAAAAACCGCTGATTTATCGTTCGTTTGCGGTGCCGCTTGCTCGGGTAACTTTCGGTTTTGTGACGGCTGTGTTTCTGTGATCAGGCGTTTACAAATACAATCAGGGCTGATGTGAAGGGTGAGTGACAAGAGGGGTAGTTTTAAAGAATCTTCATAAAAAAACATTAGCTACTGGAGTTAACATTATTAGGATTATATACCTATTCTTCCCGTCAGTGGTCTATCAACTCACCTCATAAAGGCTACCGCGGTTTCGAAACTTTATAGTTTCATCTTCAGGCCATTACAAAATGTTAAATCCCTCTGTCGAGGTCGTCACAAAGTTAAACAAAACATTAAAACGTACATCACATACACTAAGCACAATTACACATTTAAAATATTCGCCATGAAATTCGGCTTGGCCAAGCTACACACGCGACTCGTACGTCGTTACATTCCGGACTCGTACGTCGTTACATTCCGGACTCGTACGTCGTTACATTCCGGACTCGTACGTCGTTCCATTCTGGACTCGTACGTTGTTACATTCCGGACTCGTACGTCGTTACATTCCGGACTCGTACGTCGTTACATTCCGGACTCGTACGTCGTTACATTCCGGACTCGTACGTCGTTACATTCCGGACTCGTACGTCGTTACATTCCGGACTCGTACGTCGTTACATTCCGGACTCAGAATGGAGTTAACATCCTGATCTCCAGATTATCATTTTGAGAGTCGTCGACATTTATTCACGTACCGAGCGTGTCAGCACGCGTACGTTTGCAATTTTGGTCCCATCTGATTCAAATTTGGCACGAAAATCGATTCCGATAATAGCTTGGACAAGTTCGTATCCAGCAAAATCCGTTAGTATCAAAACAGCGGTAATTTCAAATCTAAAAAAAAATCGAAATTGTTGTATCCTTGTCGTTTTGAAAACCCGATTTCACCAATGTAATCAGCGATGAAAACAGCACAAATTAGCGTTTTCCTTGCCAACATTCAGCGAAATTTAATTTGACGGCGGACAAGGTTCATTTTCGTGTTTTCAATATAATGTGAAAATTTTAAAATGCTCATACTAGGTGTGTTCAGAAAGTAACGAGAATTTTAATTTTTTGAATAAAATTTTTATTTATTCTTCTACATTGATGTCGCCATCAAAATAGTCACCATTGGAGATTATGCACTTGTGCCAGCGCTTCTTCCAATCCTCGAAACACTTCTCAAACACGATCTTTGAGATAGCCTTTAGTTCTTTCAGCGATGCGCTTTTAATGTCATCTACGGCTGTAAAATGACGGCCCTTTAAGGTTCTCTTTATTTTTAGAAGTAGGAAAAAGTCGCACGGAGCCATGTCTGGCGAATATGGAGGCTGGGGCATCGTTACAGTACTGTTTTTGGCAAAAAATTCACGAACAAGCAATGAAATGTGAGCTGGTGCATTATCGTGGTGCAAAAGCCATGAATTGTTTTTCCACAGATCCGGGCGTTTTTTTCGGATTGCTTCACGCAAACGGCGTTGAATTTGTAGGTAGTACTCTTTATTGATCGTTTCACCTGGAGGCTCATGATGCGCTATGCCATTAATATCGACGAACACAGTGAGCATAACCTTCACGTTCGACCGCACTTTTTCGGTCTTGGCAAGCCAAAATGCCTCCACTGGGACGATTGGGCTTTAGTTTCGACGTCATATCCGTAAACCCATGTGTTTCATTACCTGTTATAAAACGTTTCAGTAATTCTGCATCGTCGTTGACTTCATTTCGTGACTCCTGAGCAACTTCCATTCGCCGCTGTTTTTGTTCAAAATTCAACAATTTTGGAACGAATTTTGCTGCCACGCGTTTCATACACAAAATACTGGAAACAATGTCATGACATGATCCAATCGATATGCCAACATCATCAACGACCTAATTGTGATTCAGCTTCATAACAATTTCTTTCACTTTTTCCACGTTTTCATCGGTTGTTGATGTGCAGGGGCGTCCAGGGCGTTCGTCATCTTCAACGCTTCACGGCCTTCTTGGAAAAGCTTATACCACTCGTAAACTCTTGCTTTTCTCATAGCAGACTCACACCATATGCCTTTGTTAAAATTTCACACACTTTGTTACACTTTATTCCATTTTTTACGCAAAATTTGATACAAATTCTTTGATCCATTTCCTTTTAACAAACGAAAATCGCCGAGCTCATAAAACACGTCTAACTTTAGTAGCTGTCACATACAAAGTCAACAATGAAAACAGCTTAAAGTTTTATCATACTTCAAGGGCATGTATACCAACATAATAAAAAAAATGTTTGACAATCGGACTCTCCAAGCCCGCGAAATTTAAAAATTCTCGTTACTTTCTGAACACCTCGTATATAAAGATTTATTATGGTTATGTTATTAAAATGTATATGAAGGTTATGTTATGGTTAGGTTACGGTTATAGGTTATTAGGTTAGCTTATGTAAGATTAGGTTAGGTTATGTTGGGTTATGCGATCAGAATGTCTAAAAACGGTTAAGACGAAAGAGATTCGCTTCTATCACGTCATCGAGACACCCGCAGAGCGTACGTTCTCGTTTGGATACCCGTTATAACCATCACGAATTTCAAGCGAGAAAGTACGTTTTGCCATTTATTTTTTTAGAAAAAAATATGGCAGAAGTCGCGACTGACCGATACCGCACTGAACGAAGACAAGTCCGTGACTTTGGGCAGCTTGTTTGAATGAGCACAACGTTACTTTAACCGTAGCCCCAGGAGAGGGAGGGGCGGAGGAAGAAGGGGTTACAAATCGATAAACAAAGTACACAAATGGGATGCAAAGTGCTGCAGAAGCCGAGAACTGTGACCAATAGCTGTTAACAGCATCGAACGAATTCATTTAATTCTGTTTGAGTGAATGCAGTAAAATTTCATTCACTTGTTTCTTTAATTAGTAACTTACAGTGAAATTTTTGTCCGTATCGGTGACAAAAAGTAACGTTTTTTTTCCCGCTAATACACTTCTCATAACATTTCAGTGACAGAACCGTGTTGGTGACGTGAAATATAAATTATTTATCGTTTACTTAACAGCCAATTTCCATGGAAAAATAAGCTCTTTGAGCAACCATCATGGTAAGACCCGACCCGGATCTTTGCTGGCAGGTTTTACTTTCGTATTTTCAATACGAGCAAGTTTAAAATGCAATTAGAACAGAGTCTCGATTAAACGTCAATCTCGGGACCGTTGCGGTGACGGATAATAGAAATAGGCCACCCGTACTTTCGACGATCGACGAAAATAACCTACAGCAATAATATATAATAATATTTTATAATTATTATTGTATAATAATAAGCAATAATAATATTTTATAATTATTTTGTAAAATGTAGTAAAACTTTTAAATTTTCTATTTAACTCCAATTATTATTGACGTAACGTGTGCGAGAGCAACTTGAGTACTGAAGTGAATATTACGTGATCGACTTAAACGCTGAATGGTGTTATCGTTGTAGTGTTTATCTTTCAACAGAAACATTCATGCACGCTTTAGGAATTTGCAACACTATTTGAAGCACTTGCTACCTCATTCCACTACATGATAGGATCGTTTACTCTTCGGTTATCAATGTTTGCTTAGGGTAGCAATTATTGTCAGCTGTCGACTAGTAAGTTACTTTTATTGACAAATTATTTACTACGGAAGGCTGTTTAAAAATGTCAGATAACAGAATTTAACTGACGGTTAATAGAAACCGACCATCAAAAGGGTGACGGTTAATCGAGACCACATCAGAATATTGTGAAATGAAATTCTACACACACTATACTCTATTATTATTGTTGTTGCTATTATTATTAATTATTATACAAATTTTACATACATAAGGTATTTAATTGGTAAATTATCCATACTTAACTTTTGACAAGTAGTAACGTAACAGAGTACTCACGTGACTACGCGATCAACTTATACGCTGAATGGTATTATCGTTAATAGCGTGGAGTGCTTATCGTTCAACAGAAACGTTCATGCACTCTTTCCGAATTTGTTGGCACTATTTGAAAAAGTGTACCTCATTCCACTAGATGACAGGAGCGTTTGCTTTTCGATTATCAATGCTTGTTCAGGGTAGTAAATAGTGTGAGCTGCAAATAAGTCGTGTTGCAATGTTTTGTTTTGTGTAGAAAGTTACTTTTAAAATGTCAGATAACAGAATTAACCTGACGGTTAAAATGATGGTTAACCGAGACTCTACAATATCCAGATATTACGAAATGAAATTTTTAAAAAAAAGCTTCCATTGATAAAATTACTGTCGGAAATTTGCTTCCGAAGCCCTAAATCATTTTAAACACTTGTATTTTCCCAGCAGCGTTCACGCCTGAACTATCGATAACGAGAAATACGACTCTGGATAATTGCCAAACTTTTGAACACAATCACCTCGATAAGGCCGAAAACGGCGAAACTCAAGACGTGGCTAAATAAATTTAAGCCGAAGAACAAAAACTGGAAAGCCAAGTAAAGTGTTGAGAAGCGACGGGGTTGCGGGGAGGGGAACGGGGCACCGGGTGGTGGAAATGGCGGAGCTGTACCATACATGTGTGCCATCGTTTCTATTAATATACGGGGCGATAAATTTACCGGCGCTGTCCGATGGATACGCCGAGCTGCTGAGTTTGAACCACAAACAATTAGCAACGATTTTTATGAATATTAGAGAAGAACGGGGGCAAAGGTGTTTAAAGGATAAGGCTACATACGTTAAACGCTACAAATAAAATATAACTATTGGTCTAACGTTAGTTGGAACACCATTATTGTAAGATCCAGAGACGGGACCTTGAAATGAGTAAATGATTCTGAACTCTAGATCACATTTTGTAAGTTTCTTAAAATTTTTACGTTATATATATGAGAATGAAGAGGGCTCTTGGTATAACGCGTGATATCTACAATAAGAGATGTATGTCGACGCACACAAAAATCAGACACTACAACACAGTCATAAAACCGGAGGCATTATACGCAAGCGAGATTCTAGCACTCCACACAAAAAGTACCATGGAAGACATTTTGAAGGAAGAACGCAAAATCTTGAGGAAGATCCTTGGTCCGAGATTAACAGAAGATGGATACAGGTTGCACTCCCGGAAGACCACAGAGAAGATATCGAACCTGGCAGCAGATATCAGAAGGAGGCTTCGGTTCTATGGACACATCAGTAGACTCCCAACAACGAGACTTGTCAACAGAATCCTTAAGTATATACAAGGTGTCAAATCAACAACGTCGTGGATCGCACAAGTCAGAATAGACCTACATGACGCAGAAATAGACTCAACATGTGTTGAAGATAGGCACGCATACAGGAGAAAGATGCTCGGTTGGAAGGTCCCAGAGAATGAAATCCCAAAGAGAGCAGGGGTAAAATGGACGGAGGAGCGGAAGAGGATCCATGGGGACAGGATGAGGGAGGTGTGGAGGATTAGAAGGAACAAGCCATGAGTCTGAGTGCTTTGTGTGATCCAACAGGGTCTATACGCAGATAATAATAATATTATATATATATATATATATATATATATATATATATATATATGTATACAGGGTGTTTCTAAAATTGAACTTCTGCAGTGATTTTCTTATATTAAAATAAAGAAAAAGCTCACATAAACATAGATCCGGGAATGCTTTGTTTTCCTTCTATCGCCATTTTTTTTCTAAATAATTTTTACTTCCAAAACGTTTCGACCAATTACGTTCCATTTCGGTACGGTATTGACTAAGACAAAGACCTACTGTTAGAAAAATTAACAACCTAATAATATTTTTCAAAATGGCGGCCACTTGAAATTTTTCAACACGATTAACGCGAAAACGATCGTTTGTCGTAGGATAACTATCAAATTATAAATAATTTTGTCAAGTTCACGACAAAAGACACTAGAATCGAAAAATGTCTCTTTTAAATTATAAATAACCTTATCATATTTGGTTTTTCTTACTTGCTTCGTAAAATAACCAGGTTTCCACTAAAAATGAACGCATACTTCGAACAGAAAATACTGTTAATAATCATTAATACGAAAACTTATTTTCAAAAATAAATACTTCGAAAAATAAATAAAAAAATGTACAGTCGATACCTTAAATTTCCACAAACAGAACGAAAAAATCACAAAAGGTGTTCGAAACGATCTCCGCACGAGGGTTATATATGATACAACACGCCTTTGCATTGACTGGTGTAGGCTACTCGTTTAGAAATTCCACGTCGGTTACTTACGATGTTATATGATCCCGTATATCTTTCTCGAAGCGTTTCAACATTACTAAAATACGCTGAATAAACCGTGAGTGTG
>JAJIZJ010000244.1:52500-57500 GCA_022606455.1 Callitettix versicolor | reverse complement strand
TTACACTCCTGCCTCTTTTTTAAGACGTTGATCCCGTTTGCTCGAGTTTGTTTATGTTCGAATTGCATTATCTGACGGAACAGCCAGGTTACGCGGTGCGTTAAAATGACGTCGGAAAGCACGTCGAGTTTGCAAAAAATGTTCGCCATTTTGATAATACGCTTTCACCGCGTAACCGCATTGTTCACCCGTCCAACGATCCATTGCAACTAAATGGTAGTGGTGGGCCAGAAAACAACAACTGTTAAAAAACTGCTTTTCTATAAACGACAAACAAACTGCTTTTTCAAACGGAAACAAGCAGTTTGATTTGGACTAGTTTATGATTTCTTAAACAAGGAACAGACTGTTCTATTCCAACGTTGCCGCAAGCGCTAAAACTGTTTTTCTGCTGTTTGCCTGCTAACTGCTTTTCTTCAACCTGCTTTTATGCTTGTAGTGAAGTAAGAAGTGTTTGGTCAATGTCAACGTTTATCTCTATTTTGTTGCGAGTTGTAGTAACAACCTCTCACATTTTGTAAATACAGAGCCTAATTTTATTTAAACATATTTTTTATATTTATTATCAATCGTCAATATTTTTTAACCAACTAAAAATATTCTAAGTCGTGTGCATTTTCGTAAATATGCAAAGTACTATTTAATTTTTAAGTAAAAAAAAGAATGCTTCTATTAGAAATTCATTGCATTTTGTAAATATAAAATGGCTTACATAATTATTAAGTTTTGAGAACGTAATTTAATTATTAATACACTTATAAGGATTATTTTTATCCTTTCTAAATGCTTTATACCCAAAAACAATTTAAGGACATGGTGGTAATTGGAATGAAAAAATAGTCTTAGAAAACTGAACGTTTGTGCTTGTTTTAGCTGCTAATACAACTTCGAGTTTCAGTTTTCTAAACCTGTTTTTTCCAACTGTTTTAAAAAACAGTTTTTTTCTCAACAAACAGTTTGTTGATATTTGTAAAAATAGCAGAAACAGCCACCCTTACTAAATGGTAGATTGTGCAGGTGACGCGCCACTAACCATCCCCCCACTACCTGCCCACTTTGTCTCAAGGCCGCATACAATCATTCCGTTTCACTGGCGGAAACTGCACATACGCATTTATTGGTAAATACATAAAACATTATACAAACGTTTACAGGTACAAATATTTCGGTAAAGAAAGCTACCGTTAAAGAATTCAAAAAATCGGGCAAACTTTTCGAAAACGTTTAATCGTATTTTGGTAAAACTGCTGTAATACTTCAACTGAAAGTTAGTTTTCGTTTGCTTTATTTACAATTAGTTAACTGACCTAAACTGTTACAATTCTTCGTATTATAAAACGATCTGAATTTGATGAAAATCTTTACAAAACCGTTTAACATAATTAGACTGATTTTACAGTTATTTAGTTGATATAATTTTCGATGCTTTTTTAGCGTACACATGCCTAATGTACTTGTACCGCTGCTGCAGGTTGTATCGCCGATTGCCCCTTCATTTGAGCAACAGCTTATTCGAAATCAGTAAAAGCGTCTTTAATAATTTATACTTGGCGTGTTTCAATATGCAGTAACGTTTTCCGAGGCTCGGTCGCCATTGGCACAAAGAGAAGGAAGAAGAAGAAGAAGAAGAACGGAGTAAAAACGATAAAATAATAAAAAACAAAAATTCACAAATCTGCCTCTTTAATGCCAGCGGTACAAGCATGCTGTGCTGTGTACTAGAGATGGGCGTTTCTGCTATTTTTACAAAACGTCAACAAACTGTTTGATGAGGAAAAAAGCTGCTTTTTAAAACAATTCGAAAAAAACAGGTTTAGAAAACTGAAACTCAAAGTTGTATTAGCAGCTAAAACATAAAGCAAATACGTTCAGTTTTTTAAGACTTCTTTTTCATTCCCACTGCCACCATGTCCTTAACTGTTTTTGGGTGTAAAGCATTTAGAAAGGATAAAAATAATCCTTACAAGTGTAGTAATAATTAAATTACATTCTCAAAACGTAATAATTATGTATGCCATTTTATGTACAAAATGCAATGAATTTCTAATAGAAGCATTTTTTTTTCTTAAAAATTAAATAGTCCTTTGCATATTTACCAAAATGCAAACGATTTAGAATATTTTTAGTTGATTAAAAAATATTAATGATTGACAATAAATATAAAAAATATGTTTAAATAAAATTATTTTCTGTATCTACAAAATGTGAGAGGTTGTTACTACAACTGGCAACAAAATAGAGATAAACGTTGACATTGACCAAACACTTCTTACTTCACTACAAGCAACAAGCAACTTTGGTATAAAGGGAAAAAGCATAAAAGCAGGTTGAAGAAAAGCAGTTAGCAGGCAAACAGCAGGAAAACAGTTTTAGTGTACTACTGTGTACGTTCTTGTCAAAGAAATCCTAAATGTAATTGCAGCACGCAGCTGTCTCGCTGATGTAATTATAACGAAATCACAGTATTTCTTTTAAACTGGAAATATTTTTTCACCATCACGATTGCTGTTACGATCGGCAACAATCACCATCTCAAGGTCACAGAATGACATTTGAAATACGAAAATGAACCCCGACCGCCGTCAAGTACATGTACGCATTTACAACGGAATTTGAAAATTGAAAACGCTATTTTATGCAGATTTCAACATTTTTTTTTGTGTGTTTTAACGTCCGACTATTGTGCACACTTGGGCTAATGCAGACGATGGGATGATTTATAGCGTATGAAAATGCCAAGCCCTCGCCGGGAATCGAACCCGGGTTCTCGGGGTGAAAGCCCAGTACGCTATCCACTAGACCAGGGGTCTCCAAACTACGGCCCGAGGGCCACATCCGGACCGCAGACAGATTTTGTCCGGCCCGCGGAGAGCTAGCATACTTGAAAACTCATTTTAGCGAACATATTTTTTATAGCAAATTAAATTTAGTTTACTGAAGTATTCTAATTTTATGTTGAATATATGACATCTACATTGATATGGTCATGGGCTAACTACTCATAACATTGTTGTAGGCTTATTGTTATTGTTTTTGTGATAAGTTGGATAAAGAAACACAGAATTGTAATGAGTAAAGACATGTATAATATGCAGAAAATTTAACTTCAGTATATAATAACTAACAAATTATTGAAATGAATCCGTTGCGTACTTTTTCGAACTTTTTTTTTCATCAGTGGACTATTTCACTTTTACCACCGGCAACAATGATAATATGGTTTTGGCCCTCGGAACTTACTGGAGTAATTAATCAGTATGGCCCTAAGGCTGGAAAGTTTGGAGACCCCTGCACTAGACCACCGAGGCGGCTGCCGACAACGAAATCAGTTTAAGAAAAAAATACCGCATTTTTTAAGTTTTCAAATGTCCACCATTTTAAAACTGCGATAGGATTTAGCTGGGTGACGCACTTATCCAAGCTATTGTTAAAACAGACTTTTGTACTACATTTTCAATCAAAATTGCACAATAATTGAGAATGTGAGTGTTCACACACAGACACACACACACACACACACACACACACTGATTTAATTTTCTTAATAATAAGAAACATGAATACATTGCTCAACCAATTTGATTAAATTAAAAAAAAAATTTTGCTCTTTTTCATTTTAATTTTTCATAAAGTAACCTTTTTTTCCCGGGGTGTGCCATTTGAAAATTACCATACCGTAAATAATCTGAACGTATGTTTCATCATTGGGTACCAATTGTTGCCATAATTCGTAACTTCGCTGTAATTTCAAATTACTCATTACACTGTTATTGGTAAAATAGCAAGGTTCTAGATAAGAATAAAAAATATATATTGTTTTACAACCCCTAAAAACCAATCGAGGTCAGGATTGGCGCTAATCTCAAGTCCCCGTGACTAAACCTTACCATGGGCAACTCCAACAGCCCATTTGCAAAAAAACCCTAAAAATATTATTCAGTAACATACTGTCACCACATCTACTAAGGAAACAAAATGCATTTACTTAACAAATCTGAAACATTAATTTGGCAGATAGACGCGGCTAAATCACCCCAAACTGTATTGGCCTGGCCGGGCTCCTAATTGTTCTGCCCGTTCAGACGTCGTGGCGCTCATTTGGTTAACCCAGTTTTGGGAAATCGTTACAGTCAGAGAGAAAGAAATGTTACGATTTTTTAGGTTAAGTGTCTAGCGCAATCTGTTTATTTCAGGCGAAAACAAAAATTTTAAATAATCGCGGCACGCAACTGTCTCGCTGGCGTGACAGAAGCAAATTTCCGAAAAAATAACAAAACATTACATTTTTTTCAAGATAACTCGCAGGGGTGCAGACTTGCTGCACTTATCGAGAGGATTTAGACGTTTCTAGCGGTACCCGCGTCTAACACACACTTACACTTACAACACTACACTTACGATTTTAAAACTTACATTTAGGGAGGCGATAATAGCCTCAATGTGCTTTTCGTCTTAAACTAGAAAAAAATTAAAATATTTATGCTGTTTAACTTGCCTTACTAAAAGTAATGATTTTTCTTCTTTTTTTTATTACGTACTTTATTATTCAATTAACAGATTACCCGTACAAGGTTAAATTTTTTACGATAAGTTACGCTTTTATGCAATTTTTAAAGGAACTATATTGTGACGTCATTGCTGCTCGATGTACTGCGCCAAGTGACATCACTATTGTTACCCAGTAGTGTTCCATACGCGTTTATGTGTGTAATCACATTCTCATAATTATTAATCATTAATTCATTATATCGGTAGTTCTTCCATTGATCAGTTTGTTCAAGTATGGCGGCCGTTATTGTGAACTCTGCGATGCACTTTTAGCTTATCTTTATAAATCACGGCATTTTTGAAGACTCGTGTTCGATGCTACTTCAAACAAAACCGAGTTAGTTACGCTCTTAAGTCTTTCTCTCTTTTTTAAAAAAAACAAACAATAGTTTTCCCACTTTCACGAGGGAGTGATTTTGAGGTTATGCCGGTAACTTTTATTTTCTATTTTT
>JAJIZJ010000244.1:0-47500 GCA_022606455.1 Callitettix versicolor | reverse complement strand
CATATAGATTGACATTTAAATCTTTACGAACACGAAAATTGTTAAAGTACACATAGATTGACATTTAAATCTTTATGAACACGAAAAATGTTAAAGTACACATAGATTGACATTTAAATCTTTATGAACACGAAAATATTTAAAGTACACATAGATTGACATTTAAATCTTTATGCACGAAAATTATTAAAGTACATATAGATTGACATTTAAATCTTTATGAACACGAAAATTATTAAAGTACATATAGATTGACATTTAAATCTTTATGAACACGAAAATTCTTCAAGTCCCTATATATAGATTGACATTTAAATCTTTATGAACACGAAAAATGTTAAAGTACACATAGATTGACATTTAAATCTTTATGCACGAAAATTATTAAAGTACATATAGATTGACATTTAAATCTTTATGAACACGAAAATTATTAAAGTACATATAGATTGACATTTAAATCTTTATGAACACGAAAAATGTTAAAGTACACATAGATTGACATTTAAATCTTTATGAACACGAAAAATGTTAAAGTACACATAGATTGACATTTAAATCTTTATGAACACGTAAATTTTTAAAGTACAGATAGACTGACATTTAAATCTTTATGAACACGAAAATTGTTAAAGTACACATAGATTGACATTTAAATCTTTATGAACACGAAAAATGTTAAAGTACACATAGATTGACATTTAAATCTTTATGAACACGTAAATTTTTAAAGTACAGATAGATTGACATTTAAATCTTTATGAACACGAAAATTGTTAAAGTACATATAAACTGACATTTAAATCTTTATGAACACGAAAATTATTAAAGTACATATAGATTGACATTAAGCTATTACCATAATCGATTTTTGTACTAATTTTGAATCGCGCGCGCGCGCACACACACACTTAATATATGACTCAAAAAGTAACCTTGTCAGGATCGATGCTCATGCTCATTTCACAGCCTAGGTATCAACATAACGGTCGCTCCAATAGCTCACTTTTCCAAATGGAAACTCGCCAAAAAAAGCCTTACAAACGCAAGAGACAGAGAAGCGACAATCCTACGGATAAAAGCAAAGAAAGCAAGTTGCGCTAAGGTATTCATCAGTGCACGCATCTGATTATAGAAAGCGTATTTCCATTCTAATCGAGTAAACGAAATTACTTGAAGATATTTCTGTCTTTGAATATAAAGCTAGACGCCGGTTCTTTGATCAACAACTGACAATAATTGGACAGACACGATCGCAATTCCAAACTGGTTAACAAAGTGAGTAAGAATTTATGTTCTACAAGAAGAGAACTCATTTTGTTGTGAAAGAGTTGTTAGGGATTCAGATCCTCGTATGAATTAACAATCGGTGCTTCATGAAAAAAACCCTTTAATATATTGAGATGTATTGCATTACGTTTATCTTGTACGGTTGATGGCCACCCCAAGAATGAACACTACTGTCTTATTCTTCAAAATGTTCCCCAAAAATATATACTAATGTATTCAAACTAAAAGTAAAATGAGGAAGAAATGTGCGCACATTTTTGTCTACCTACTTTTACTGCCGATTCGCCACTTCTCAGCACCGCCTGGCTGGAATACTCTTCCGTAGTGCGTCCCGACGTACAGCCTTCGGGTCGCCACAGAATCGACCGTCCCCCGGAATATACCGACGTTCCGGTCCCCTCGGAATCGACTGTCCCCCGCCCTAATTCTTCCCCAAGCTTTTATTTCTACATACCTTGTTGCTTATTGCATAGTATTGTATAGTAACAAATTGCTACTATACAAGCAAATTCTAAAAAGCCAGTATGGATCTATTGTATTCAGTTGTGTGGTTGTACCAAGAGGACTAACACAAAGCAGACACAAACATTCCAAAACAAAGAATTGCGGAAAATCCGCAAAGAACCGTGGTATGTAGGAAATGACAACATCCACTGTGGCTGAGGAAATTACGGTAAGTTCTTTAAGACACAGCAAGAGATTGGAAGCATTCCTTCAACACCAGCAGGGTTCTCCGAAGGCTGAAGAGGACAAAAGCCATTGACTAGGTGTGTTAAGGATACTCTGGCCAGCTGGATAACCATATCATCGATAACTACTTACTGTATAAGGAAACGTTACTAGTTAAGTTGTATTTAATTTAGCTGTAACATAATAGTAAAATACACGCAAAATTTGATCAACATTTGATGAATCGATTTTGACAAATCGTTGATTTTCCGGAATTTTCGTAAATTTTTAACCAGAATGATCGAATGCGTGTAAGTTTACGAAGTACTGTTTTTTACAGCATTTATTATATTTCAGTCTTCGACGTTCAAAGTATAAAACAGTTTTAGCAAAATGAACGTCACAGCCGGAACTGCTGAAACAAAAACCCTTCACTGAATAAACCTTCTCCATGGATAAAGGTTAAAATGACAGGCAACAGGGCAGTAAAAATGCTGGTGGGAACGGAAGTGAGAGATCATAGCCGCGGGCTTGACGGCGATGCAGGACCGCTACAAAGGATGTAACAATAACAGGACTTACGGTAGGCTGTCGGGATTGTTATGAACATGTTGGACACGCCAAACACATCAGTCAGCTGGAGTGCTTCATTATAGAGTCTGAATGAAGAGCGAGCAGACTGCTGTTCTACTCTGGCGTTAAAGTATTTAAAGAATTGAAATGTGAATAATGATAGTACACATGCAAGATTACCTATGGAATACTTCAAATTGAATATAAATATTTTTGTTTTTATTTCGAAATTTATTAAATATAACATGTTTTAGGGCTGATTTTGATGTTGGATTTGCCGTTTGCTATGAGAATACATACATACATATATATATATATATATATATATATATATATATATATATATATATTATTATTATTATTTGCGCATAGACCCTGTTGGATCACGCAAAGAACTCCGACTCATGTCTTGTTCCTTCTAATCCTCCACACCTCCCTCATCCTGTCCCCATGAATCCTCTTCCGCTCCTCCGTCCATTTTACCCCTGCTCTCTTTGGGATTTAATTCTCTAAGATCTTCCAACCGAGAATCTTCCTCATGTACGCGTTCCTGTCTTAAATGTATATATATATATATATATATATATATATATATATAGGCCTATATATTATTATTTATTATTTGCGTATAGACCCTGTTGAATCACGCAAAGAACTCTGACTCATGTCTTGTTCCTTCTAATCCTCCACACCTCCCTCATCCTGTCCCCATGGATCCTCTTCCGCTCCTCCGTCCATTATACCCCTGCTCTCTTTGGGATTTCATTTTCTGGGACCTTCCAACCGAGCATCTTTCTCCTGTTTGCGTGCCTATCTTCAACATCTGTTGAATCTATTCCTGCGTCATGTAGGTCTATTCTGACTTGTGCGATCCACGACGTTCTTAATTTGACACCTTGTATATTGACCTTGTTGTTGTATATTGACACCTTGTATGGATTCTGTTTATATATATATATATACACGCGTGATATCTACAATAAGAGATGTATGTCGACGCACACAAAAATCAGACATTACAACACAGTCATAAAACCGGAGGTATTATATGCAAGCGAGACACTAGCACTCCACGCAAAAGCTACCATGAAAGACATTTTGAAGGAAGAACGCAAAATCTTGAGGAAGATCCATGGCCCGAGATTAACAGAAGACGGATACAGGTTGCACTCCCGGAAGACCACAGAGAAGATATCGAACCTGGCAGTAGATATCAGAAGAAGGAGGCTTCGGTTCTATGGACTCATCAGTAGACTCCCAACAACGAGACTTGCCAACAGAATCCTTAAGTATATACAAGGTGTCAAATCAACAACGTCGTGGATCGCACAAGTCAGAATAGACCTACATGACGCAGGAATAGACTCAACAGACGTTGAAGACAGGAACGCATACAGAAAAAAGATGCTCGGTTGGAAGATCTTAGAGAATTAAATCCCAAAGAGAGCAGGAGTAAATTGGACGGAGGAGCGGAAGAGGATCCATGGGGACAGGATGAGAGAGGTGTGGAGGATTAGAAGGAACAAGACATGAGTCGGAGTGCTTTGCGTGATCCAATAGGGTTTACACGCAAATAATAATAATAATAATATATATATATATATATATATATATATATATATATATATATATATATAAGGCAACACACGGCGTTTTGAAAGTATAGATCAACTCTTATTCTCAAATGCCTAAGTTAAAACCAAAACATGCAATCAGAAGATAAGCCTATACGCTTACGCAGGGCGCAAAGGTCACAAATCAGTCACAAAGGTCACAAATCAGTCACAAAGGTCAATCAATACAGGTTAAAAACAATATTTAACTATGATGTTAAAATACATAACACTCATAGTGCATCCCCGAGTGGATAAAACAGACACTTGTCCATTCATGCCAACATCGGCTGGAGGTAGCTACTTGTTTCAAGTCAGACAGAACGAGAGTTGATCCACACTCATAAAACGTCGTGTATTGTTTTACATGTATCATGTTTTAGGGCTGGTTGTGATGTTCGATTTTGCGTGATGCGTGCTATTGTATATATTAAAATATAATTGTGATTACTTCTAAACAGCTGATTTCGCACAACAGCTGTTGATTCAATATCAATTGAGGTTATGTTAATAATTCAATTTCTACATTAAATGGACAATAAATTTACTATGTTCACAGTATAATAATCTGCCTTCTTTAGCTTCGTCAATTTTTTTTCCGTTGACGCGTTTCGGAGAACTTCCATCTTCAAAAACTATATCTATACTCATAAAACAAAAAAGTATATTAGAGTATAGAAATAGTTTTTGAAGATGGAAGTTCTCCGAAATGCGTCAACGAATGAATTGAGGAAACTAGGGAAGGCAGATTATTATACTGAACATAGTGACAATAATCCACGCAGAAAAGAAGAAGAATATAAAAAGAATTTTGACAAATTATTTAAATAAAATATGTTTTAAATGAATAACAAAGATTAAGAAAAAAATGAACGGAAAAGACTACGAAGATTAGAAAATAAATTTGAAAAAATGAAATTAAAGATGAAAATGTTACAACTTATAAAAGAGACTGAACATCATCAAATAATTAATAACGAAAAAGGGAAACGAGTTAAAAATGATACATGATTTGGTTCGGTAACACAATTTTTTTTATATACACAAATGATGGTAAATGATCGAAAAAACAGCGATAAAATAGTAATTGACTTACATCACGTCAGTGAGACAACGGCCATACAACAAACAAGAATTTATACCATCCACTGTTGACTAGATCCAAACGCAATTACAAACAGCTGACAAAAAATTGATCGTCTATTTTTAAATCAATATTTAACAAATTGTCACCAAAATCAACTTTCGCAAATGAGTGATGCAATTCGTTATTCAAAAGGGAAAGTTCGTTCCAAACGCACGTCTTCTTACAAGTCTTCGTTAGACTAAAATGCGTTAACAATCCGAAAAATCTAAATTTTATCTCGAACAGTTCATTATCCGCAGTATCCGGAGATTCAGAATCATCGGTCTCCAGAGGCTTCCACCTTGACGAACTGAAAAACACGACCCGTGACGAAGTCGGTTGAAATTCTAACAAGCCGAGGAGCAGACAGTCTCTGGGGTACGTCACTGCATTCTGCCGGAGAACTTGGTAAATTTGAATTTGTCTTTGGAAATACAGTATAAGCAACGGAAACACAAGGGGAATAAATAAATCACATTAGCTTTACGTCGCTTCACTGTAGTCGGTCTTATTTGGCGCTACGTCGAAAACACGTTCCGCAGAAACTACTGCAACTGATTTTGTGTCAAGGGTCAGTCACACAGGTTAGAGGTCAGTTACACAGGTTAGAGGTCAGTTACACAGGTTAGAGGTCAGTCACAATGGTTAGAGGTCAGTTACACGGGTTAGAGGTCAGTCACAAAGGTTAGAGGTCAGTCACACAGGTTAGAGGTCAGTTACACAGGTTAGAGGTCAGTTACACAGGTAAGAGGTCAGTCACACAGGTTAGAGGTCAGTTACACGGGTTAGAGGTCAGTCACAAAGGTTAGAGGTCAGTCACACAGGTTAGAGGTCAGTCATACAAGTTAGAGGTCAGTCACACAGGTTAGAGGTCAGACTCGGTGAATAGGACAATTAAAAACTATCGATTTTGAGATTTTGATAAATGTATATTTTCAAAAAAAATGTGATTTCTGTTTGAATAATGTCCGTATATATGTGACTACGCATGTAAATTGACACTAAACCAATCGACCGTGGTTTGCCTAAATGTTTCAAAAATATTCGTATTTAAGCAAATTTTTATTGATCCCAAATTAAAATTATAAAAAAATCGATTTTTTACAAAATAAAGGATAACGATTTTTTTAAATGTAGCCTTTACAGTAAGCTGTATGAGTCGCTACCTTAAAAACTCCATGCAAAAATATACTTAATAGCTTAAAATTGTATTTTTCTAAGGATTTTTATAAACAAAGCCAGTGTAACAAATTTTAATTTTTTTTTATAACGTCCGACTATTGTGCACACTTGGGCTAATGCAGACGATGGGATGATTTATAGCGTATGAAAATGCCAAGCTCTGGCCGGAAAGCGAACCCGGGTCCTCGGGGTGAAAGCCTAGTACGCTATCAACTAGGCCACCGAGGCGGCTAACAAATTTTAAAGAAATGTTCGGCAGTAAGTTGCTTTTTTCTTCGGATCGTAACATGTTTTTGATTCACATTTTGTACACTAACATGAGTTACAGACCTTTATAAAAATCCTGTTCACAACCCGACTGTAAGAAAGTAGGGTGATTTTCAGTTTTTGTCGTTAGTTTTACAACCGATTTTTGACGGAAAAAATTGTAATTCATATTTCTCTTGTACAGACACAAAGAATTAATAATGTTTATACAGCATACATGAAGTAATAACTAAGCACAAACAAAACAAACACAAGCTTAAAGACGAAACCATAATACAAAGTTTCATAGCATACACGACCTGTTCATAAACTGATTGTATAAAAATTAAGGTGATTTTCAGTTTTTTTCGATAGTTTCACAATCGATTTTTGAAGGAAATCGTACAACCTAAGTACAAACATACAGGACTAATGTTTGTACAGCATACATGAAGTAATAACTAAGCACAAACAAAACAAACACAAGCTTAAAGACGAAACCATAATCCAAAGTTTCATAGCAAACACGACCTGTTCATAAACTGATTGTATAAAAATTAAGGTGATTTTCAGTTTTTTTCGATAGTTTCACAATCGATTTTTGAAGGAAATCGTACAACCTAAGTACAAACATACAGGACTAATGTTTGTACAGCATACATGAAGTAATAACTAAGCACAAACAAAACAAACACAAGCTTAAAGACGAAACCATAATCCAAAGTTTCATAGCAAACACGACCTGTTCATAAACTGATTGTATAAAAATTAAGGTGATTTTCAGTTTTTTTCGATAGTTTCACAATCGATTTTTGAAGGAAATCGTACAACCTAAGTACAAACATACAGGACTAATGTTTGTACAGCATACATGAAGTAATAATTAAGCACAAACAAAACAAACGCACGCTTAAAGACGAAACAATAATCCAGAGTTTAACAGCAAACATTCATAAACACTGTATTATGGTACAAGATTAATTTTATATGCATGTGCGAGAGGCATTGGATTACGTGATACACTAGACGAGACTGTTTATTACAAGATTTAATGAGGAAGATAAAAATAATTGCATATGTTTTTCTTTCAATAAAACAATACACTAAAACAGTCTCTGCTTAATTTCTATTTTAAAGCACGCTTCGTGTGCGTTATTATACGTCTTGTCGGACCTATGTTCCAACATAAGGTTTCTGCCCGGGGCCTAGTTGATAGCGTACTAGGTTTTCACCCCAGGACCCGGGTTCGATTCCCGGCCAGGGCTTGGCATTTTCATACGCTATAAATCATCTCATCGTCTGCATTAGCCCAAGTGTGCACAATAGTCGGACGTTAAACACAAAAAAAACAATATTTTTTTGCGATGTGTTGGTAACACTTTAGTGCCTCGAGATCGAGTGTCGTCTGCTAATGGTTCAGGCTGTCAACATCCCTAACATAAACGTCAGCCATCATTGATATTCGGCAATTTCGTATGTCGGTAAATATACCATAACCCCACTTGTCGCAGTATGTTTTCAGGCGCTAGATTCGCATGCAACGGCGAACGACATTTTCCCGCTCCTCCTGATAAAGTTTAAAGCAAAGTCCTCCTGTAAGGGTCCGAACAAGTCAAAACATATGTCAGTAAATTCTGACTAAAACCCGGATTTGAATAGTTTTTTCGATGTATACCTAATAAAAATCTTCGAAATCAAATTTGTCCACGGCCATTTATATTTTTGTCACTTTTCCCAGTTTCCCGCTTGCTTTAAAACCGTACATTATAATTGGGAGCTTATAATAAACATTTTAACCTCTTTGTACGTTTTCAAGTTTCCATGCAGAAAACAAAAAGCGACAATATTACTTTGAAACAAAAAATAGAAGCCTGTACGATGTAATCCAGTAATGACAAAGGGCTAAAGTTTGAAAGGCTAACACCGCGGCACATTTAAATCCACGCCAGGTACTTTCGGTAAACTTGCCAAAGGAAATTTTTTCAAAAAAAACCCCCTAAACATTTTGGAAAAGAATTAAAATTTAAAATTTCAATTTCAAATTTTTGGTTTTAATATATTGGGCACATTTTGGAAAGAAAAATTTGGGATTTATTTTTTTTTTGGGGAAAAAACCCCCCAAAAAAATTAAACCCTTTAAAGAAAAAATAAATATTTTGCCCCGGGGCCAAAATTTTTCCCGGGCCCCAAAACCCCCCCAGAAAGGGGCCCCCCGGGAAATTTAAAAAACCCTTTAATAAATTTTAAACCTTTTAAATGGGAAATTTAAAAAAAACGAAAATTTTAAAAATTAAAAAATTAAATTTAGGTTCCCCCAAAAACCAAAAATTGTTTTTTTTTAATTTTTTGAAATAAAAATTTTGGATTTAAAAAAAAAAAAAAACCCCCATTTTTTTTAATAATAGTTCTTTAAAAATTAATAAAAAAATTTTTTAAATTTTTTCTTTTTAACCTTTTTTTCCCTTCCCTTTTTAAAATTTACCAAAGAAAAAAAATTTTTTTAAAAAATGGGTTTTTTCCCTCCCCAAAAATTTTACTAAAAAAAAAAAAAATTTAAAGCCTTCAAAATAGTCCCCATTGGAGATTATGCACGTGCCAGCGCTTCTTCCAATCCTTGAAACACTTCTCAAACTCAATCTTTGAGATAGCCTTTAGTTCTTTCAGATGCGCTTTAATGTCATCTACGGCTGTAAATCGACGGCCATTTAAGGTTTTTTATTTGAAATAGGAAAGTCACACGGAGCCATGTTGGCGAATATAGAGGCTGGGGCATCGTTACAGTACTGTTCTTGGCCAAAAATTCACGAACAAGCGATGAAGTGTGAGCTGGTGCATTATCGTGGTGCAAAAGCCCTGAATTGTTTTTCCACAGATCCGAGCGTTTTTTCGGATTGCTACACGCAAACGGCGTTGAACTTGTAGGTAGTAATCTTTATTGACCGTTTCACCTGGTGACAGGAATTCATGATGCACTATGCCATTAATATCGAAGAACACAGTGAGCATAACCTTCACGTTCGACCGCACTTGTCGAGCCTTTTTCGGTCTTGGCGAGCCAGAATGCCTCCACTGGGATGATTGAGCCTTAGTTTCGAAGTCATATTCGTAAACCCATGTTTCGTCACCTGTTATAATACGTTTCAGTAATTCTGCATCGTCGTTGACTTCATTTAGTGACTGACTCATAGCAACTTCCATTCGACTCTGTTTTGTTCAAAATTCAACAATTTTGAACGAATTTTGCTGCCACGTATTTCATACACAAAACATTGAAACAATGTCACGACATGATCTAATCGATATGCCAACATCATCAGCGACCTCTAATTGTAATTCGGTGATTGTTCATAACAATTTCTTTCACTTTTCCACGTTTTCATCGGTTGTTGATGTGCTGGGCGTCTAGGCGTTCGTCATCTTCCAACGTCTTCACGGCCTTCTTGAAACGCTTATACCACTCGTAAACTCTTGGTTTACTCATATCAGACTCACCATAGTCCTTTGATAACATTTCACACACTTTGTTACACTTTATTCCATTTTTACGCAAAATTTGATACAAATTCTTTGATTCATTTCTTTTAACAAACGAAAATAGCCGAGCTCATAAAAACACGTCTAACCGTAGTGGCTGTCACAGACAAAGTGAACAATGAAAACAGCTGAAAAGTTTGTATCGTACTTCGGAGACGTGTAGCAACACTGCCAGCAAGTTTGACAGTCAGACTCTCCAAGCCTGCCAAATTAAAAAATTCTCAGGTGTACCTACTGAACACACCTCATATATAACACATTAAAAAGAAAATAACTGTAATGAACCCATTAAGAAGATTAGTGGAACAAACTATTACAAGGAAGTAGAATACAAATTTCATGGCGGTTTTTATAGGGGACTGCTTACAAAAATTAAAATTAACTGTAAATTAAAATAATTGGTTATTCTCACTTAGTCATAAGCTAATAAATTATATGAGGAAATATAACATAGATTGAACAATCAATGCAGCACAATTACCGGTTCCTTCAATGGCAAAGACATAATAAGAGTTATAATTAACCAGAAACTGTGACGTTTCGATGTAATACAAACCCAGTTAAATAAATTTAAACTTATGTCGGTGAATGTTTTATTTTATCATCAGGAAGAAGCCCCCATTTTCACGTTCGGCAATTACATGGTAATTGGGTAGCATTATTTAATATTCTGAACTTTAGGAAAGAATAAAAACTAACGGATTATAAAATAATTATTTTATATTATTTCTATTTCTTCTGCCGGGATTATTGTCGCTATGACGTGAATGCGTTCTACCTTCCCCAACTAAATCGATTCTGCTTTTTGTTGACGCGTTTCGGAAGACAATTGAACATTCAACATCACTTTGCTTATTGCGCACATCGTGACGATATTACACTGGCACACAATAAAAGCTGTTTCCAAATTGGCCATTTATCCCTTTGTAGTTAGTCTCCACTAATGCATTATTAACCTTCAATAAAACATACCGTCGCATTTCATAATTTAATTGCACTGTTCCATTGTTTGCATCAGATTCATCTTAAATTTAAAACAAAGAGTTTGTTCGCTGCGTATTAGGAATAAATATTTTAAAATTATTTTCATTAAATTGTTTTCATTTTTTCAAGGTAACACAAGATCAGTTTCAGTAATAAATAGCAACAACCAGCTGTGTTTAATTTATTTAAATTGTTTCCTCCGAAATTCGGTTTACTATACAGCGTTCAAAACAGCATAGTGTAAAAGTATGTTTCAACTTGCAACCATAGCGACATAATCAATCAGTACCTCGTGTTTAGGTAACACCAACAACGGCAAATCAAGAACGCTTACGACGGTTTTATTAAGTGCCAAGCACAGAAAACAAAGAAAGAACATCAAACAGAAGTACGCCGATACATTAAAATAATCTGGCAAGCAGCTGAATCACTAAAAGTAACCCCTTTATTTCCTTTGCTCGAAATTCTGGTTTCAACGACCATAATCAGTGTTAAGTTTAAAATTACAGTAAAAATACAAAAATTAACCCTGACCTTAGTCAATTAAATTTCTCATTTTCAACGGATTTTGAAAATGCATGGCCCTTAACACGCATTTTCGGCGATAATTGAGATAATTCAATTAGATTGCCGAAACAATTAGATATAAAAACTTTACGAATCTTTACCATTTTGAAATGGCCACCATTTTGAAACTCTTCAAAGAATTTTGCTGTTGCGCGAACTATTAATAAAATCGATTTTTGAGGCGAATCAGATTTATTTAAATCATCGAACACCGCCGCCGTTATAGTGTTAAATGTTCAAACATTCATCGCGGATCTAACGCTGTAGTTAGGATAATTCTCATTTCATAGATTAAAATAAAGGTTTTAATGACGTAAAATTTTTTTACTAAATTATACATAACAATTTTAGTTCGTTAAATTATAAATAAAGCGATTCATCTGATTTTGTCCGATTTTCATTACAGAGCAACTTCGAAAACAGTGGAGATCGTGACTGCATTCACTTCCGGCGATCCAGACGCTATCTTGCGAATGATTTATGAAGTTAACGTTTCGAAGTTATATAACACATGTTGAAGTAGGAATTTAGGAAGGTTTTGTTAAAATGTAACAAGCGGACAACCACACTGTACATTCTTGCAGCTGACTCTTGTCACTTAATGGTAAGCTTTTCATTCCACAGTTGCCTCGGTGGCCTAGTTGAGCAGCGTACTAGGTTTTCACCCGAGTGACCCGGGTTCGATTCCCCGGCTAAGGCTTGCATTCATACGCTATAAATCATCCCATCGTCTGCATTAGCCTGGGCGCACAATAGTCGGACGTTAAACACCAAAAAATTCACCACATACGGCAGTTTTGATGTTTTTGGAAATACAGCAAGTCTGCCTGTTTATGTACTCAAATAGTTGTATTACTTTAAGGATCAATAGTAAAACCGAACTTACTTACAAAATCGCGCACGTTATTTGAGTATAATGGATAGACAAGAACATAAAGTATCTATTGTAAATTTGAGAAAAGGTTTTTGCAGTGCCCCAACTCGGACAAATATACTATCGAGTGGACAAGCAAGAATCTAAGCGACGAAGATATTTTATCTCGTGTGAGATACCGTTTGAAACTTTGACAAGTGATACTGTTGGATGTATTTTTTCTCATACAAAGTTTTGAGAGAGATCCTCTAGGAAAGGCATGGAGTCCTCCTGTCCTGGGACTCCTGGGAATTTGAACAAATTCTTCTAGCAGCTTCTTCTTTATTTAATTGTGGTATCTTGAGTCAACTGTCTCGAGTCCCTCTAAAACAGTCGGGATCCTGGGGCAAAGAACACAGAAAACCATTGGCCCCATTACAGAAAACTGAGGTTTGAGGGCACACATGAACAGTATAGAATATACTATAGAGAAACATAACACAATATGTTTTTACAAACATTATTTCCGTAAAAATAAAAGTCTTCTTCTTATAGATTTTAGCTATCTGAGTGACCACGTAAAATAATTAAATGCACCACTTTCAGTTCTTATTCTTCTTCTTTCTGGCTTTGTGCAACTTTTCATTCTCTCAAAAATACATTAATTCAAATAAATTTTTTCAGCTTTTCCTTCCTTTATTTAAATTGTGTATCTTTGGAAAAGTCCTGTCTTCGAGTCCTCAAAACATTTCTTTAAGTTGGTCGATGCCTCCTTTTCTTGCCAACCAGTGTGTCTCTGGTACCCACTGTGTGCTGTAAACTTATTGTTCTGAATCACCTTATGTATCCTTTGCACTTTTACACTCATTCCTAAACAACAACTGTTGTGCTGATGTTTGGAGAACTCAGCACTTTAATGGTCGCTTGACTCATCTGATGTGACGGTGGTTTGTCTCCTATATGTCTGTCGTGAATCTCCTGCAGACAGTCTACCAATCTTCTGGAGATCTATAAGGCAACAGCATAAAGAGACACAGACGGAGTGACATAAAGTAAAAATCACTTTTTTGAACTCGAAGTCGTGAAAATTTTGCAGAGACTCTTTCCTCCGTCCAGATGCTACGTCTCCTTTCTTTTCTTTCTCCCGGAAATCTTTGAAGTTTCCTGAATATCCTCCTAAGTGTCAGTTCCTGTCCTGCAGTATGTCCCCTCCGTTAAGCCCATCTCCTCCATGTCCTTCTTTATCTCCTGGAACCACCTGATTGCCATTGGTTATTTTATAAACGAGGTTGAAAATTTGCTTTGTGAGTACCTGTTGTTCATCCTCATAATGTGACCTCAAAGAACTGCACTCTCCTCACACAACAATTGCCTGTTAACTATATACAAAAATACACACACACACACACATGCACACACACACACACACACATGTCACACACACACACACACACACACACACACACACAGTCAATGTGACACACACACACACACACACACACACACACACACACACACACACACACACAGCCACACACACACACATACACACACACACACACATTAATATCAATACATTAATATCACATCATTATATATTACTGATATATTATTATATTATATTATTACAATACATTAATACATTAGATATATGACACATTACTTATTCATTAATATTATTCAGCTATCGGTTACCACACATTATTATAGCACACACGACACACACACACACATATATAAAAATTCAAGCTATTTCTGGCTGAATCCAGAGTGGGCTAAAACCCTATAGCGTATAAAACAGTAAGTTAGGAAGAATTCTATTTCTACTAAAGGACTCAAATTTGTCATTAACTTTCTTAATATGCTACTCCAGTAAACCCTTCAGACTTGAGCCGTGAAATCAGAGGCGTTCAAATATTTTTTTTTTTTTACTGTCCGACTATTGTGCACACTTAAATAATGCAATGACGATGGGATTGATTTATAGCGTATGAAAATGCTAAGCCTCGGCCGGGGAATCAGAACCCTGGTCCTCCGGATGAAAGCCCAGTGCGTTATCGACTAGGCCACCGAGGCGGCGGGGTTTTAAATAAAAGGTAAAATTATTAAATACTTTTTGAATTTGCTTCCAACACGTCTGTTTGCAGTTGACTCATAGATTACATTATAGAGAGATGAGCTTTTCAAATAAAGATACAGCCTAACGAGTTGTGGCAAGGTGTCTCCTAGGCGTTAATTAAAAGCAAACACATCTGCTTCCTCAGCCGCAGTTAGGGTTGTGTACTCAAAATAAATGAAGATCATTGGAGCATCCAGCATCCACGCAGAACTCGGCCAGAAATAGCTCCAATTTGACCTTTTGTTGCGCGCATTTTCTCTCTTGAGAATAAATCAAACACCTGCTGCCTAATGGGCAGACTGCTTTTTAGACGCGTGAATACTGAGAATATTTGAGCGCAAAATGAGGTGGTAAGTTAAAAATTGATAAAAATACGAATCTTCGTAGAACGGAGTAAAAATTACACAGAACATTTTCTATTGTTCTGTAGTTCATTTTCGTAAATTCGTTGTAATTTAAAATGATTAGCATTATGCATCCGGAACTCATATATTACTTTTGCGATGTTTGTGTGTGTGTGTGTCAGTGTGTGTGTTTAGGTTTAGAGTGCGCGTCCGTGGCGTGTAAGGTATGTCCGGGCACTTATTGGTGTGCGTGGTGTGTGTGTGTAAGGGCAGCCGCGCGCATGCGTGCGCTTGCGTAACGTGATGTGTGTGTGTGTGTGTGGTAAACAGCGCGCGCGTGGTGTATAAGTCCGCGCTGCGCGGTGTGGCAAAGGTGCGCCTGCGCTCACGTTTGCATGAATATGGCGTGTGTGCGCGCGCGTAGTAAAGGTAGTGCGTGCCGTGGCGTATATGTGTGGGGTGCCGTGCGTGCCGTGCGTGCCGCCGTGCGCCGTGTGTGTGTGTGTGTGCGCACGTGGCAGAGTCCGCGCGAGGCGGTGTGCGTATGTGCGCCTGCGCTCGCTTGCGTTTGCGTGCATAACGTGTGTCAGTGCGTGTGCGCGTGTGTGTGTGCGCGTACGCGTGCGTGCGAGGCAAAAGATGTGCCGTGTGGCGTGTGCGTGTGAGCGTGCGTGTGTGTGTGTGTGTGTGCGTGTGTGCCGTGATGTGTGTGCGCGTGCGTGGCGTGCGTGGCGTGTGCGTTGTGCCGTGCGTGGGTGTGTGGTGCGCGTGTGTATGCGTGCGTGTGTGCGCGTGGCGTGTGTGGTGGTGCTTGCGTGTGCGTGCGAGTTATGCAAGAGTGCGTGTTTTAACATCGCCCACGTTCGTAATCGTAATCCACACTTGAGCCAAACTTCGCACAAAAAAAGCGATTTTGGTGGGCCAGTTTCGAAATGTCCGTCGGCTAGCAAAATTCGTTCAACAGTTACAAAATGTCGGCTATTTTTATTTCTTTGTCGTAAATATTTTTTGAAAATCTGATTTCCCACCATTGTAACTTAGTTATAAAATGGTATAAATTAGCATTTTGAATTCTTGAAACTGCGTTGATTCACAAAATTTAATTTGACGGCGGACAGGGTTTATTTTCGTATTTTCAACGCACTTCGAAAATCGCTTTTAATACCGGCGAAACAGCCAATTTGTGCCACGGTTATTGTTTAGTTGATAATTTCTTCGCCCGTTATTCGTGGGAAATGAATTGGCTGCGTGAAAGTAAATCGTAAAAAAGTAGATCTTGATATTTTGGTTTTACTTGGACGTCTGAGTTTAACCTGCAATCGACCTGATTTGTAATTACGGCTCTTCCCACATCTTCTTCCCCAGGTAACGTCAACGCTAACAAGTGGGTCATCAGATCTACTACATTTGCAGTTAATCACATTAAAGAACCGGCGTTCGGGAACCTGGGCGAATTGACTAGCGGTGTAACTCGGCTTGTACCGTTACATACTAGCTCGCGACGTAGATATTATACGACTGTGCAATAAATTAAATATTGTTGCTTAATTCAAAACCGATTACGATCTTAGTATCTGCTTTGTGGCCTCGCTTCAAATTACTGTACTTCCTACCCAGAAGGCATTGCGAAGTCACCTGGTCATGGCTTTGCTTCTAACACCTGTAGGCTCAAGCATCGTATATTTTATCGCGGCGTTTTCAACTACTCTCTGGACCAAAAATATTTTCGCTTTAGACAAAATTAAATTTTGTAACCTCCGCAGAGGGAGCAGCCCCAGCTGCATTTATCGAGATCGTTTAGACGTCCTCGCGGTACCAAAGTTCAGTGGCATGCTGGCAGCACCAAACTGTTAAAAAACTGCTATTATATAAACGACAAACAGACTGCTTTTTTCAAACGGAAACAAGCAGTTTGTTTTGGACTGGTTTATGATTTGTTAAACAAGGAACGGCTTCCGCACTACTACACCCACGTTCTATTCGAACGTTGCCGCAAGCGCCAACCTGTTTTCCTGCTAACTTCTTTTCTTCTACTCGCTTTGGCGCTTTTTCCCTTTTATTCCAAAATTGCTTGTTGCTTGTAGTGAAGTAAGAACTGTCTGGTCAATGCCAACTGTTTATCTCAATTTTGTTATGAGTTGTAGTAAATAACCTTCACATTTTGTAAATACAGAGCCTAATTTTTATTTAAACATATTTTTTAGAGGCTTATTATCAATCACTGTTATTTTTTAATCAACTCAAAATATTCTAAATCTCTGCTTGTATTTTGGTAAATATGCAAAGGACTATTTAATTTTTACTAAAAAAAGAATGTTTGATTAGAAATTCAGCTGCATTTTGTACATAAAAATGGCTTACAGAATTATTACGTTTGATAATGCAATTTAATTATTATTACACTTGTATGGATTATTTTTATCCTTTCTAAATGTTTTTTTATACCCAAAAACAGTTGGCGACATGGTGGCAGTGGGAATGAAAAAGTAATCTTAGAAAACTGAACATATGTGCTTTTATGCTTTAGCCGCGAATACAACCCTTGAGTTTCAGTTTTCTAAACCTGTTTTTTCCTCCAACTGTTTTAAAAGCAGCTTTTTTTCAACAAAACAGTCTGTTGACGTTTTGTAAAAATAGCAGAAATGCCTACTTCTACCCGGAGTCTCAACACACACTTGCACCTACAATAATTACATTTACGACTTTAACACTCATACACTCAAGCACTTACACATACGGAGGAGATAATAGCCTTAATGTGCTTTTCATTCAAATAACAAATAAATAACAAACAAACAAACAAAATTGTGCATGTTCATTACCGAAGTCAATCTATTAAATTTTAAAATAATAACGAGTTCAGAGTTAAGGCCTGAAATTGGAATAAAGTTAGTTTTAATTATTATTATTTTACAAATTTTACTAAAGACCAGTAAACGTTTTTTATTTCAACTTCATATAATACAATGAAGGAAGTTTAATGATGACAAAACAACTGCGACAATCGTAGATTCTCTGCGCCCCTTTCCCATATTCCTAGGAATCGGTTACACTATCTTCACCATCCCTCTATGAAGTCCAAGCTTCGGAGAATCCATGTAGATAAATCCTCGTTTTTAATTAATCGGTGACTTCCCATGATTCTAGCTCTTTTGTAGCTATGGCGTCACAGTCTATCAGCACGTGCTGCCTAGTTGCCTTCGCCCCCTCTGCAGCATCCGCAAGTTGGATCTTCTACTAAGCCAAGATTTCTAAACGTCTCTAAGAAAAGAAGACGTATCTATTCCCGCAATCTCAGCTTATTTTTATTTACCGATCGTCGCTCAAAGTCTTCGAGGAGCCTCTGGCTTGTTTTAAACCTCTCTTCTTTACCAGACTTTGGATCTTCTAACTCTTCTCTATTTAAATTGTATCTTGAAATAACTGTCTTCGAGTCCTCAAAACAGTTCTAAGTTTGTCGATGCTCCTTTCTTGCCAACCAGCGTGTCCTGGTACCCACTGTGCTGTAACCTTATTGTTCTGAATCACCTTATGTATCCTTTGCACTTTTGCACTCATTCCTAACCAACTGTTCACTACGAAGAAAGCAAAGCACTAAACTAGTGCGACCTCCCTCCCCGCGCGACCTTTCGCAGTTAAAAAGAAACGAATACTATACGAGGTGTGTTCAGAAAGTAACGAGAATTTTAAATTTCGCGGGCTTGGAGAGTCCGATTGTCAAATTTTTTTATTATGTTTGTATACATGCCCTTGAAGTATGATAAACTTTCAGCTGTTTTCATTGTTGACTTTGTCTGTGACAGCCACTAAGGTTAGACGTGTTTTTATGAGCTCGGCGATTTTCGTTTGTTAAAAAAATGGATCAAAGAATTTGTATCAAATTTTGCGTAAAAAATGGAACAAAGTGTGTGAAATGTTAACAAAGGACTATGAGTAAAACAAGAGTTTACGAATGGTATAAGCGTTTGCAAGAAGGCCGTGAAGACGTTGAAGATGACGAACGCCCTGAACGTCCCAGCACATCAACAACGGATGAAAACGTGGAAAAAGTGAAAGGAATGGTTATGAACAATCGCCGAATAACAATTAGAGAGGTCGCTGATGATGTTGGCATATCGATTGGATTATGTCATGACATTGTTTCCAATGTTTTGTGTAGGAAACGCGAGGCTGCAAAATTCGTTCCAAAATTGTTGCGGCGAATAGAAGTTGCTCAGGAGTCACTAAATGAAGTCAACGACGATGCAGAATTACTGAAACGTATTATAACAGGTGACGAAACATGGGTTTACGGATATGACGTCGAAACTAAGGCTCAATCATCCCAGTGGAGGCATTCTGGCTCGCCAAGACCGAAAAAGGCTCGACAAGTGCGGTCGAACGTGAAAGTTATGCTCACTGTGTTCTTCGATATTAATGGCATAGAGCATCATGAATTCCTACCACCAGGTGAAACGGTCAATAAGGAGTACTAGCAACAAGTTCAACGCCGTTTGCGTGAAGCAATCCGAAAAAAACGCCCGGATCTGTCGAAAAACAATTCATGGCTTTTGCACCACGATAATGCACCAGCTCACACTTTATTGCTTGTTCGTGAATTGTTGGCCAAAAACTGTACTGTAACGATGCCCCAGCCTCCATATTCGCCAGACGTGGCTCCGTGTGACTTTTTCCTATTTCCAAAAATAAAGAGAACCTTAAAGGGCCGTCGTTTTACAGCCGTAGATGACATTAAAAGCGCATCGCTGAAAGAACTAAAGGCTATCTCAAAGATCGAGTTTGAGAAATGTTTCGAGGATTGGAAGAAGCGCTGGCACAAGTGCATAATCTCCAATGGGGACTATTTTGAAGGCGACAACATCAATGTAGAAGAATAAATAAATATTTTGTTCAAAAAATTAAAATTCTCGTTACTTTCTGAACACATCTCGTACAACAATAAACAGCACGAAGTTGTAACTGTGTTATAACGCCTCAAATAACACCGCCGGTATTAATTAAATTAATACACTAATCTTCAGTTCAATGCTTGTATTTTAAGTCGACATGAACTTTTGTTAAAAAAACTACATTTAAAACTTGCGCGACAATAATAAAGTTTGTAGAACTTGTTGATAAAACAACGACATTCGTTATATTCAGTTATTTAATACAATACGCTCTACTCTGTTCTACGTTCGTATTTAAAACTGTAACCTATAAAATTAATGAGTGAACTCTAACATTGTTACCTTGTTGAAAAATTTATAAACGAAACCGACTATAACCGGATATTACATTACATACTTCAGTTAAAGTATTTACTGAAAGCAGAGTTTGTTATTTAATAACATTCGCGTATTAGAACTGACCCGGATCGTCACCCGATTGTACTTTCAAAAGTGATTCGGTTCAATAATTGCAGGAACAATTTAAATATTACTTTCAACGTTTGTTTTAACAATCAGCTGTTTTTTTACACAGTTATTTGTATCACAAGTGCCTGCATTATGCACTCTCACGGGGACACTTTATACTTCTGGTATTCTCACAGTCCTTTTATCGGCTTTAAGTTGGTTTTATTTTATTGCGAAGCGTATAATGGAAAAGCACGAGGCGTGAGAGTTCCCTGGTGTTCTGACGAACCTGTAGATCTCACAGGTACTTTCAATGACGCAGGTCCTTATTTCTGGTAAAAAAACCACAATGCTTAGCGTAATAATATAGCCCAGGAAGCATTGTGGTTGTTTAGGCATACACTGTATGTTTGTACTGCTTCGCTTGGACAGTGTTGTTTAACCTTGAATGTAATGGAAATGTTGCAAACGGTATTGTCAAAGAAACGTTTGCAATTAGAGGCGCCATTATGGTAATTACCAAACCCAGGACTATGAAATAGGCAATGTGTGTATGTATGTAATCTGCTTATATTCAGATTACTTTTTTAGGCGTCGTTAAAATGTTAACTCTCGCGAGCGCATTTTTATTTCGATTTTGTTCAAATTTGGCCGCGATTATTCCCTTAGAGGCCGTAGTATACGAGGGTTGTCCGTAAAGTAAGGTTCCCAAGGCGCTAAAGTCGCTACGAACGCTGTTACGCGGGATGCGGTGACCTTGGCTTGCAGCTTGGTTCCCCCTCTCCCAATCCCCACTCCGTGAGCTGTCTGCGACGCTCGGTTTTGGCTTGGCAACCGTTAGTAATGGAGTTACCACTTATGTCTTCCGCCAGGTGCGAATTACGCTGTGATTCGTTTTTTGTGCTCAAAAAACACTGCGCCGGTGGTCATTCATTCCCACTGTGTAAAGTCTACGGAGAGAAATGTATGAGCATACAATACGTGCGCAAATGGTGCATAATTCAAAGACGGACTTACAGACATTCATGATAAACATCGTTCCGGACGTCCATCTGTTTCGGACGAAATCATTGCGAAAGTGGAAGAAGCAAGGGACTGTTTTGGAGCCCTCCGAGATGATCGCTGATGTCAGAAAGACATTGATAAAATTTTGACAGACCATTTAGGGTATAGCAAAATTTGTGTGCAAAGTAGGTCCCAAGACACCTGACAACAGACCACAAACGGCAACGGATTGATGCGGCCCGCGAATTACTTCAAGCCTACGAAACCGATGGCGAGAAATTCTTGGACTCCATTATCACTGGGGACGAGACCTTGGTACAATACACTACACCAGAAAAGAAAGAACAATCACGTCAGTGGAAACATACAGAGTCGCTGAAGCCGCGGAAGTTCAAACAAAAACTGTCTGCCGGCAAAGTCATGGCGAGCTTGATTTGGGACAGGAAGTGGTTATTATTGTGCGAATTCATGGATACCGGCACAACAATCAATGCTGATCGCTACTGTGAGACGTTAAAGAACCTTCGCCGCGCGATTCAAAAGAAGAGGAGAAGCATGCTCACGAAGGGAGTTTGTTTCCATCAAGACAACGCTCGTCCGCACACCGCATGTGTAACAACCGATCTCATCAACCAATTTGGATGGGATACTGGCACACGTCCTCCCTACAGCCCGGACTTAACCCCAAGTGACTACCATCTGTTCCCAAATTTGAAGAAACACTTAGGTTTTTTTTAAGGCCAAAAGCACATTCTCTATCATCGCCTAGAGAAACGCTTAGGTGGACTTCAGTACCGGAGAGGAGCCGAAAGAAAAAGTTTTAAGCTACCTTCGCGGCGCGGCGGGAGAGTTTTTCGACTCAGACATATAAAAGATGGTTCGCCGTATGCAAAAATGCATCGATCTCAACGGCGATTATATCGAAAAACAGAATAAAGTGTAAGCTTTATAAAAATGTATTACAGCAAATAAACATGTTTTTCATTGTGAAAAATTATTGGGAACCTTATTTTACGGACAACCCTAGAATAAGAATACACGTGAAATACAGGTATGACCACCTTGAGACTTGAGAAGGCAAAAATAGGTGGCGTGGAGAAAGGAACGAAGAACGGCGTTAAAGCGAGTACCAAATATTTTGTGTACCTTGCAGCCTAACTATTGGACGGTACAGAGTTCTGGATCTACATCTATAAATTTATTTTTCTTTACTCTGATGAAAATATTCACCGCCAAGAGAGACAAACTGATAATTCAGCACTTAAACAGGAAGTGCGATTGCTGAACAAGGAAAGCGGAAGTAAGGATAACAAGATTGTTGCATTACGTTTACTGTTAACGAGCTCGTTCACTGAGAGAAATAATTTAATTTTTCTTTACCTTACCGTTTTTTTTTAAAGCTGAAGATACGGGCGTTATAAACATTTAAATTACATTGGAAATAAGAAAATGAACCCCGACAGCCGTCAAATTAAATTTCTACATTTCAAATGATTTTGACAATTTTAAATGCTAACCTATTCAGCTTTTGTCGCTGATTATGATTATGAAATCATGTTTTCAATAGTATTTACGACAAAAGTCCGATTTTTTTTAAGGTATTAAAAGGCCGCCATTTTAAAAACTGCTAAAATAATTAGGCCGGTTAAACAATTTGTACAAGCAATTGCCAAAATCGATTTTCAGTTTGAATCAAATTGCGAACGTTAGCGTGCAAACACATTGACTACTTATATGAAAAATGTTAAGAATTATCAAAAAAATGAGCTAGAGGACAAGATCGACGCTCATTTCAGACCCTATCTGGGTCTTATCATATTTTTTATAGAGATTCGCCAAAAAACTGATCCCGAGATACAGGCAAACTACACTTACGTAACAAATTTTTTATCGAAATCGTTATACCTCATGATGCATGCACACATACATCCACGTAAAATGAACAGGACAAAGCAAATACGGGTTTACTGTTTAAACGCTGCGAAAAAGGTAGGTAAACGATTACTAGTGAATTGGAAAAGGTCCAGACGCGGAACATTAAAATGAGCACCGATCCTGACTTATATATCATTTTTTGAGGATCGTTAAAATCTTACGCGCGCGTGCACGTGTGTGTGTGTGTGTGTGTGTGTGTGTGTGTGTGTGTGTGTGTGTGTCTGAGTGTGTACGTGTCTTTGTGTAGTGTGTGTGTGTGTGTCTAAGTGTGTACGTGTATGTTTGTGGGGTGTGTTTGGTGTTTGTGTGTGCGCGCGTGTGTGTGCGTGCGTGCGCGTATGTGAGTGTGTGTGCGTGCGCGTGCGCGTGCTCATGCGTGTGCGCGTATGTAAGTGTGGGTGTGTGCGTGCGCGCGTATGTGTGTGCGCGCGCGTGTGTGTGTGCGCGCGCCTGTGTGTGTGTGTGTCTAAGTGTGTACGTGTATGTGTGTGGTGTGTGTGTGTGGTGTTTGTGTGTGTGTGTGTGTGTGTGTGTGTGTGTGTGCGTGCGTGCGTGCGCGTATGTGAGTGTGTGTGCGTGCGCGTGCGCATGCGTGTGCGCGTATGTAAGTGTGTGTGTGTGTGTGTGTGTGTGTGTGTGTGTGTGTGTGTGTGTGTGCGCGCGTACGCGCGTATGTGTGTGTGCGTGTGTGTGTGTGTGTGTGTGTGTGTGTGTGTGTGTGTGTGTGTGTACGTTGTATGTGCGTGTGTGTGTATACGTTGTATGTGCGTGTGCGTGTGTGTGTGTGTGTGTTTTAGTATTTTAACATCCTCAATTTTAGTTCTATTTGATTCAAACTTGGCACATAAAGATCGCCTATGGTACTTTAACCAACAGAAGTCGTACAACAGTTTCAACACGGCGGCCATTTCAAATCTTTAAAAATTCGGAACCTTTGTGTGTTAAATCTTTACAGAAAAACCTCTTTCACTGCCGTAATCAGCGTTAAAAAACCTGCATACATTAGCATTCTGAACGTTCAAAATCCTTTGAAATTAAAAAATTTAACTTGACGGCGGTCAGGGTTTTATTTCCGTATATTCAAGACAATTAGAAAGCTTGAAATCCTGATGTAACACGCAGATTTTAACGCTGATTACGACGGTGAAACAGAATTTCGAGAAAGGGTAACGAAGAAAAATATTTCGAAAATTGGCGGCAGCGAGAGAGCTGCGTGTCGCGATTAACTGAGTTTCCTGAATATCGGTGTCGAGTTTACAGCAGTATGCAGATGTGAGGGTCCTGAGGTAAGGCACGAAGAATGCCGCAACGTCCGCCGGAAACTGTCGAGGAATTCCAAACATATTACAAAATGAAATCCAAGCTGGGCCTGTTGGTAGACCTGCTACTTCATCTGTATAATAAACTGACTGAACATACACCCGACTACGAATTGTGCTCGATCGTGGTACCACCGTCCTCTTTACCTTTCTCGTCGCCCCGGACATAGACAAATTTTACGAAATTTTTAACCAATCAGCAATAATGTCTTCTGATTGGTTAATTGCGATGAGTTATGATTGCTAATTGGGTTTCAAGACTGAATCGCGGTTTTCACGTACAATGATAAGCACAATAATACAAGAACTCCATAACGTTATACTTATAGATAATGTACTTATAAGTTGTATTTTTTTTTTTTTAACAAAAGCTTGAAAGAACTGTTTTACAACTAAAAGAATAATTGAACACTAGCTAAACTGTTTTTGTATGAATACTAACAAAACATTAAGTAGAGCGAAAATGTAACAAATTTATTTTTGGTTAATATTACATAAAATAATATGATTGCAACAAAAGAAAAAGTTACAATAAAAGCCACTAAGAGAACTTAAAGTAGTCCCCTGAGGCCGTACAAGAAGCAAAAAGAAAAAGAAGAAGAAAAAGTAAGCAGAGTTAGGTATAACTATAATAATAAAGAAAAATCACTTTTAGATGACCAAAATAAATCTAGATCTGTATATTTATACAGTATATACAGTATACGAGGCGGGATTCGAAAGTAACGAGAATTTTAATTTTTTGAACAAAATATTTATTTATTCTACTACATTGATGTTGTCGCCTTCAAAATAGTCCCCATTGGAGATTATGCACTTGTGCCAGCGCTTCTTCCAATCCTTGAAACACTTCTCAAACTCAATCTTTGAGATAGCCTTTAGTTCTTTCAGATGCGCTTTTAATGTCATCTACGGCTGTAAATCGACGGCCATTTAAGGTTTTCTTTATTTTTGGAAATAGGAAAAAGTCACACGGAGCCATGTCTGGCGAATATAGAGGCTGGGGCATCGTTACAGTACTGTTCTTGGCCAAAAATTCACGAACAAGCGATGAAGTGTGAGCTGGTGCATTATCGTGGTGCAAAAGCCCTGAATTGTTTTTCCACAGATCCGAGCGTTTTTTTCGGATTGCTACACGCAAACGGCGTTGAACTTGTAGGTAGTACTCCTTATTGACCGTTTCACCTGGTGACAGGAATTCATGATGCACTATGCCATTAATATCGAAGAACACAGTGAGCATAACCTTCACGTTCGACCGCACTTGTCGAGCCTTTTTCGGTCTTGGCGAGCCAGAATGCCTCCACTGGGATGATTGAGCCTTAGTTTCGAAGTCATATTCGTAAACCCATGTTTCGTCACCTGTTATAATACGTTTCAGTAATTCTGCATCGTCGTTGACTTCATTTAGTGACTGACTCCATAGCAACTTCCATTCGACTCTGTTTTTGTTCAAAATTCAACAATTTTTGAACGAATTTTGCTGCCACGTATTTCATACACAAAACATTGGAAACAATGTCACGACATGATCTAATCGATATGCCAACATCATCAGCGACCTCTCTAATTGTAATTCGGTGATTGTTCATAACAATTTCTTTCACTTTTTCCACGTTTTCATCGGTTGTTGATGTGCTGGGGCGTCTAGGGCGTTCGTCATCTTCCAACGTCTTCACGGCCTTCTTGGAAACGCTTATACCACTCGTAAACTCTTGGTTTACTCATATCAGACTCACCATAGTCCTTTGATAACATTTCACACACTTTGTTACACTTTATTCCATTTTTTACGCAAAATTTGATACAAATTCTTTGATTCATTTCTTTTAACAAACGAAAATAGCCGAGCTCATAAAAACACGTCTAACCGTAGTGGCTGTCACAGACAAAGTGAACAATGAAAACAGCTGAAAGTTTTATCATACTTCAAGGGCGTGTATACTAACACAATAAAAAAAAGTTTGACAGTCGGACTCTCCAAGCCTGCGAAATTAAAAAATTCTCGTTACTTTCTGAACACACCTCGTATAACACATTAAAAAGGAAAATAACTGTAATAGTCAAATAAGAAGATTAGTGAGTTAAATAATTACAAAAAAAGAGTAGAATACAAATTTCATAGCGAGTTTTTATAGGAGACTGCTTACAAAAATTAAATTAACTGTAAAATTAAAATAATTAATTGTTCTCACCCAAATCATAAGCTAATAAATTATAACGAAATATAACGCAGATTGAATAATCAATGCAACACAATTATAGATTCCATCAATAATAAAGTTATAATAAAAGTTATAATTGGCAAAACAGCGACGTTTCGTGTCACCAAACTAGTTAAATAAATTTAAACTTATGTCGGTGAATGTTTATTTATCATCGGAAGAAATACATTTCACGTTAGCAAATTACGTAATTGGGTAGCATTATTAATATTCTGAACTTTAGGAAAGAATAAAAACTAACAGGTTATAAAATAATTCTTTTTATATTATTCTTCTTTTCTGCTAGGATTATTGTCGCTATGTTGAATATGATCTGCCTTCCCCAGCTTCGTCGATTCTACTTTTGTTGACGCGTTTCGGAGAACCTTTAGGCATTCAACATGCTTTGTTTATTGAATACATCGTGTGATATTACACTGGCACACAATAAGCTGTTTCAAAATTAGCAAAACATCCCTTTGTAGTTAGTCTGCACTAATGCATTAATAATACAATAAAACATACCGTCGCATTTAATTTAGTACACTGTTCCATTGTTTTGCATCCGATTATATTGGAACAAACAAAAAGGTTTATTCGCTTTACGTATTAGGAATAAATATTTTAAAATTATTTTCAGTAAATTGTTTTTCATTTTTTTACAAGGTAACATAAGATCGGTTCAGTAATAAGTAGCAACAAAAAACTGTTTTTAATTTATTTAAATTATTTCCTCCGAAATTCGTTTACTATACAGCGTTCAAAACAGCAAAGTATAAAAGTATGTTTCAACATACAACCATGGCGACATAATCAAATTACCTCGCACGTTTAGGTAACCTTAACAACGGCAAATCAAGAACACTTGACGGTTTATTAAGTGCCCAAGCACAGAAACAAAGAAAGAACATCAAACAGAAGTACCCTTATTCGTAAAAATAATCCTAGCAAGCAGCTGAATCACTAAAAGTAATTTGTTATTTTAACCTTTCCTCGAAATTCTGATTTCAACGTCATAATCAGAGATAAATTTAAAATTACAGTAAAAATACAAAAATTAACCCTGACCTTAGTCAATTAAATTTCTCATTTTCAACGGATTTTGAAAATGCATGACGATAACTTACGCATTTTCAACGACAATTTAGATCGTTTAATTAGATTTTCAAAACAATTCGATATAAAAACTTTACGAATCTTTAAAAATTTGAAATGGCCACCATTTTGAAACTGTTAAAAGAATTTTGCTGGTTAACGAACTATTAATAAAATCGATTTTTGAGACGAATCAGATTTGACTAAAATGTCGAACACCTGCATGAGTAATATGTAATCATTTCAACGATTCCTCAAAATTGGATCTTGTAGTTAGGATCGATTCTCATTTCATAGATTAAATAAAGGTTTTAATGACATAAAATTTTTTACACTAATTATTACCTCAACAATTTAGTTCGTTAATTATATAAAAAATAAACAGTTCATCTGATTTTGCTCAAATTTTCATTGCAAACGACTTCGAAAACAGCGGAGATCGTGACTGCATTCACTTCCGGCGATCCAGACGCTATCTTGCGAATGATTTATGAAGTTAACGTTTCGAAGTTATATAACACAAGGATGTTGAAGTGGTGGAATTTAGGAAGGGTTTCTGTTAAAAATGTAACAAGCGGACAACCCTACACTGTACATTCTTGTTGCTGGACTTTGTCACTTAATGCAGTAAGCTTTTATCATTCACAGCCGCCTCGGTGGCCTAGTTGATAGCGTACTAGGCTTTCACCCCGAGGACCCGGGTTCGATTCCCGGCTAAGGCTTGGCATTTTCATACGCTATAAATCATCCCATCGTCTGCATTAGCCCAAGTGTGCACAATAGTCGGACGTTAAACACCAAAAAATTCACCACATACGGCAGTTTTGACGTTTCTTTTGAAATACAGCAAGTCTGCCTGTTTATGTACTCAAATAGTTGTATTACTTTTAAGGATCAATAGGTAAAACCGAACTTACTTACAAAATCGCGCACGTCAGTCTGTTGGTAACGCATGTACTTGTAAACAATGCCATCTATTGTAAAATTTGGAGAAAAAGGTTTTCGCAGCGGCCCCAACTCGGACAAATATAAGGATTGAGGACAAAAAGAATCTAAGCGGACGAAGATACTTTATCTCGTGTGAGATACCATTTGAAACTACAAGTGATACTGCTTTCGGATGTATTTTTTTCTCATACAAAGTTTTTAGAGAGATCCCTCTAGAAAGGCATGGAGTCCTCCTGTCCTGGGACTCCTGGGAATTTAACAAATTCTTCTAGCTTCTTCTCCCTATTTAAATTGTATCTTGAAATAACTGTCTTCGAGTCCTCAAAACAGTCGGGATCCTGGGCAAAGAACACAGAAAAACCATTGGCCTCATTACAGGAAACTGAGGTTTGAGGGTACACATGAACAGTATAGGAATATACTATAGAGAAACATAACACACACGTTTTTACAATCATTATTTCCGTAAAATAAAGTTCTTCTTCTTATAGATTTTGGCCATCTGAGGACCACGTAAAATAATTAAATGCATCAATTTCAGTTCTTATTCTTCTTCTTTCTGGCTTTCCAGTAACTCTTCATTCTCTCAAAAATACATTAATTCAACAAATTCTTCTAGCTTCTTCTCCCTATTTAAATTGTATCTTGAAAGAACTGTCTTCGAGTCCTCAAAACATTTCTAAGTTGGTCGATGCCTCCTTTCTTGCCAACCAGCGTGTCCTGGTACCCACTGTGCTGTAATCTTATTGTTCTGAATCACCTTATGTATCCTTTGCACTTTTACACTCATTCCTAAACAACTGTTGTGCCGATGTTTGGAGAACTCAGCACTTTAATGGCCGCTTGACTATCTGATGTGACGGTGGTTTGTCTCCTATATGCCTGTCGTGAATCCCCTGCAGACGTCTACCGGTCTTCTGGAGATCTATAAGGCAAACAGCATAAAGAGACACAGACGGAGTGACATAAAGTAAAAATCACTTTTTGAACTCGGAAAAAAATTTAGTAGAGACTCTTTCCTCCGTCCAGATGCCACGTCTCCTTTTCTTTTCTTTCTCCCGGAAATCTTTGAAGTTTCGTATCATCCTCCTAAGTGTCGTTCCGTCCTGCAGTATGTCCTTCGTTACGCCCATCTCCTCCATGTCCTTCTTTATCTCCTGGAACCACCGATTGCCATTCTTACTTTTATAAACGAGGTTGAAAATTTACTTTGTGAGTACTGTTGTTCATCCTCATAATGTGACCAAAGAACCGCACTCTCCTCTACAACACCGTTCGTTAACTATATACAAAAATACACACACACACACACACACACACACACACACACACACACACACACACACACACACACACACACACACACACACACACACACACACACACACACACACACACACACACACACACACACACACACACACACACACACACACACACACACACACACACACACACACACACACACACACACACACACACACACACACACACACACACACACACACACACACACACACACACACACACACACACACACACACACACACACACACACACACACACACACACACACACACACACACACACACACACACACACACACATATAGAAGCTATTTCTGGCCGATTCCAGAGTGGGCTAAACCCTATACCGTATAAACAGTAAGTTAGGAGAATTTATTTCTACTAAAGGACTCAAATTTGTCATTAACTTTCTCAATATGCTACATGAGTAAAACCTCAGACTTGAGCCGTGAAATCAGAGTTTCAAATAATTTTTTTTGTTTAACGTCCGACTATTGTGCACACTTGGGCTAATGCAGACGATGGGATAGCGTATGAAAATGCCAAGCCCTGGTCGGGAATCGAACCCGGGTCCTCGGGGTGAAAGCCCAGTACACTATCAACTAGGCCACCAAGGCGGCTAGTTTCGAATAAAAGGTAAGATACAAAATACTTTTGGAATTTGCTTCCAACACGTCTGCTTGCCGTTGGCTAATAGATTACATTATAGAGATGCGAGCTTTTCAAATAAAGATACAGCTCAACGAGTTGGGGCAAGGTGTCTCCCAGTGTTAATTAAAAGCAACACATTCGTTTCCTCAGCTGCAGTTAGTTGTGTACTAAAAATAAATGCACTGCATTGGAGCATCCAGCATCCACGCTGGAATCGCCCAGAAATAGCTTCAATTTGACCTTTTTGTTGCGCGCATTTTCTCCCGAGAATAAATCAAACACTGCCACTGAATGGGCAGACTGCTTTTTAGACGGTATTAATGAATATATTTGAGCGCAAAAATGAGGTGGTAAGTTAAAAATTGATAAAAATACGAATTCCTTGTAGAACGGTGTAAAAATTACACAAAACATTTCTATTCTTCTGTAGTTCAATTTCGTAAATTCGTTGTAATTTAAAATGATTAGCATTAAGCATCCTGAACTCCATATTATTTTGCGATGTTTGTGTGTGTGTGTGTGTGTGTGTTTGTGTTTGCGAGTGCGCGTCCGTGCGTGTATGTATGTCCGGGCGCTTACGGTGTGCGTGGTGTGTGTGTGTGTGCGCCCTCGCGCTCGCGTGTATTTGCGTGCGTGTGCGTAACGTGTGTGTGTGTGTGTGTGTGTGTGTGCGCGCGAATGTGTGTGTGTGCGCGCGCATGTGTGTGTGTGAGTGCGTGTGTGCTTGCGTGCGTGATGTGTGTGTGTGTGCGTACGCGTATATGTGTGTGCGTGCGTGCCGTGTGTGAGTTGTGCGTGCGTGCCGTGCATGCGTGCGTGTGTGCGTGCGTGTGTGGTGTGCGTGGCGCGCGCACGTGTGTGTGTGTGTGTGTGTGTGTGTGTGTGTGTGTGTGTGTGTGTGTGTGTGTGTGTGTGTGTGTGTGTGCGTGTGTGTGTGCGCGTACGCGTGCGTGGCGTATATGAGTGTGCGTGCGTGTCGTGTGTGAGTTGTGCGTGCGCGCGTGTGTGTGTGTGTGTGCGTGCGTGCGTGATGTGTGTGCGTGTGTGCGTGCGTGCGTGGCGTGTGTGTGCGTGCCGTGTGTGTGTGTGTGTGTGTGCGCGCGTGACGTGTGTGTGTGTGTGTGTGTGTGTGTGCGGGGGGTGTTTATGTGTGTGTGCGAGCGCGCAAGAGTGCGTGTTTTAACACGCTCACGTTCGTAATCCTAATCCAATTTGTTTCAAACTTTGCACAAAAAGCGATTTCGGTAATACCTCGGAAATGTTCATCGGCTAGCAAAATTCGTTCAACAGTTACAAAATGTCGGCTATTTTTTAATTTTTTTGTCGTAAATATTTTTTGAAAATCTGATTTCACCATTGTAATCAGCGATAAAATTGCATAAATTAGCATTTTGAATTTTGAAACTGCGTTGGAATCACAAAATTTAATTTGACGGCGGACAGGGTTTATTTTCGTATTTTCAACGCACTTCGAAAAATCGCTTTAATACTGGCGAAACAGCTGTTCTGCACACGGTTATTGTTTAGTTGATAATTTCTTCGCCCGTTATTCGTGGGAAATAATTGGATGTGTGAAAGTAAGCATAAAAAAGTCGATCTTGATATTTTGGTTTTACTTGGACGTCTGAGTTTAACCCAATCGACCAATTTTGTAATTACGGTTTTCCCACAGCTCTTTCCCAGGTAACGTCAACGCTAACAAGTGGGTCAATGATTCACTAAATTTCCAGTTAATCACATTAAAGAACTGGCGCTCGGGAACCTGCTAATTGACTACAGTGTGACTCGGATTGTACCGTTACAGGCTAGGCCGACTAGATATACGACCAGCAAAATTAAATATTGCCGTTTAATTCAAACCCCGACGGGATCTAGTATCCGTTTGGCATTCGCTTCGAATTACTGTACTTCCTACCCAGAAGGCATTGCGAAGTCAACGGTCAAGGTTTTGTTCTTAACACCTGTAGGATCAAGCACGTATATTTTCAACTACTCTCTCGACCAAAAACATTTTCGCTTTAGACGAAATTAAATTTTGTAACCCCCGCAGAGGGGGTGCAGCCTAGCTGCACCTATCGAGATCATTTAGACGTCCCTCGCGGTACCAAAGTCTAGTGGTGGGGCAGAAAACACCAAACTGTTAAAAAAAACTGCTATTCTACAAACGACAAACAAACTGCTTTTTCAAACGGAAACGAGCAGTTTGATTTGGACTGGTTTATGATTTGTTAAACAAGGAACGGACTGTTCTATTTGAACGTTGCCGCAAGCGCTAAAACTGTTTTCCTGCTAACTGCTTTTCTTCTACCTGCTTTTATGCTTTTTCCCTTTATTTCAAAGTTGCTTGTTGCTTGTAGTGAAGTTAGAACTGTTTGGTCAATGTCAACGTTTATCTCTATTTTGTTGCGAGTTGTAGTAACAACCTCTCACATTTTGTAGATACAGAGCCTAATTTTATTTAAACATATTTTTTATATTTGTTATCAATAATCAATATTTTTTAATCAACTAAAAATATTCTAAATAGTTTGCGTTTCGGTAAATACGCAAAGGACTATTTAATTTTTAAGTAAAAAAAATAATGCTTCTATTAGAAATTCATTGCATTTTGTACATAAAATTGCTTACATAATTATTACGTTTTGAGAATGTAATTTAATTATTACTACACTTATAAGGATTATTTTTATCCTTTCTAAATGCTTTATACCCAAAAACAGTTAAGGACATGGTGGCAGTGGGAATGAAAAAGTAGTCTTAGAAAACTGAAGTTGCTTTATGTTTTAGCTGCTAATACAACTTTGAGTTTCAGTTTTCTAAACCTGTTTTTTTCCAACTTTTTAAAAAGCAGCTTTTTTCCTCAACAAACAGTTTTTTGACGTTTTGTAAAAATAGCAGAAATGCCCACCTCTACCCGAGTCTAACACACTTACACTTACAACACTACATTTACGACTTTAACACTTTACACTCACACTTACATTTACGGAGGAGATAATAGCCTTAATGTGCTTTTCGCCTTAAAACAACAACAACAAACAAACAAAAATTGTGCATATTCATTACTGAAGTCAATGTATTAAATTTTAAAATATTAACGAGTCCAGAGTTAGGGCCTGAATTGAATAAAGTTAGTTTTAATTATTATTATTTTACAAATTTACTAAAGACCAGTAAACGTTTTTTATTTCAAAACTTGCTATAACACAATGAAGGAAGTTTAATGATGACAAAACAACTGCGACAATCGTAGATCTTCTGCGCCCCTTTCCCATATTCCTAGGACTCGGTTACACTATCTTCTCCAGCCTCTTCATGAAGTCCAAGTTTCGGAGAAGATTGAAGGTAGATAAATCCCTCGTTTTTAATTAATCGGTGACTTCCCATGATTCTAGCTCTTTTGTAGCTATGGCGTCACAGTCTATCAGCACGTGCTGCCTAGTTGCCTTTCGCCCCCTCTGCAGCATCCGCAAGTTGGATCTTCTACTAAGCCAAGATTTCTAAACGTCTCTTAAGAAAAGAAGACGTATCTATTCCCCGCAATCTCAGCTTATTTTTATTTACCGATCGTCGCTCAAAGTCTTCGAGGAGCCTCTTGGCTTGTTTTAAACCTCTCTTCTTTACCAGACTTTGGATCTTCTAACTTCTTCTCTATTTAAATTGTATCTTGAAATAACTATCTTCGAGTCCTCAAAACAGTTCTAAGTTTGTCGATGCCTCCTTTCTTGCCAACCAGCGTGTCCTGGTACCCACTGTGCTGTAACCTTATTGTTCTGAATCACCTTATGTATCCTTTGCACTTTTGCACTCATTCCTAACCAACTGTTGAGCCAATGTTTGGAGAACTCAGCACTGTAATGGCCGCTTGACTATCTGATGTGACGGTGGTTTGTCTCCTATATGCCTGTCATGAATCCCCTGCAGACGTCTACCAGTCTTCTAGAGATCTATAAGGCAAACAGCATAAAGAGACACAGACGGACTGACATAAAGTAAAAATCACTTTTCGAACTCGGAAGTCTTGAACAATTTAGATGTAGAAGAGTTTTTGACCAAAATCGGCTCCAAAAAATTTGTAAACATTACAAAATGGTTCTATACACAGATAAGCCAGAATTATACACCGAATGTCACATAAATCCGTCGCTTTAATCTTCATGTGTATATACAGAGGGCTAAACATAAAAACCACTTTTTGATTCAAAAATTTCAGATCCACAAAGATCTTTAAAACGATTGTTTAGCGATTAACTATTATACACCGCACGACTAGGAGTAAAAAATGGTTTACAAACTAAAACTTTCAATGATTTTAGAATATTTTCGAAATATGGGCTGCAGTTTTAGTGTCCAGCTATGTACAGGCTGCCAAATGAAAACGTCATTTTCGAATAATTTGGTTTGAAAACTCATTCTACTAGGTAACGGACTTGTTCAAGCTACTATTAAAATCTATTTGTGTTTCAATTTTTAAACAAAACGTTATCAAAATTAGGAATGGTAAAGAGTTTTTTCCATGATGGCCGTTACCGATAGCTTTTTTTGTGTTTAACGTCCGACTATTGTACACACTTGGGCTAATGCAGACGATGGGATGATTTATAGCGTATGAAAATGCCAAGCTCTGGCCCGGAATCGAACCCGGGTCCTCGGGGTGAAAGCCCAGGAATAGCTAGCGGCCATTATATATGTATGTATATATATATATATATATATATATATATATATATATATATATAATAATAATAATATATATATATAATACACACACACACACACACACACACATATATATATATATATATAAACCATATGCAGGGTGCAGACAAGCTGCACCTATTGAGAGGATTTAGACGTTCCTCATGGTACCCGAGTCGAACACACACTTACACCTACAACACTACACTTACGACTTTAACACTTTACATTCACACCTACATTTAGGGTGGTGATTATAGCCTCAATGTACTTTTCGCCTTAAAATAATATATATATATATATATATATATATTTTTTTTTTTTTTTTTTTTTTTTTGGTGTTTAACGTCCGACTATTGTGCACACTTGGGCTAATGCAGACGATGGGATGATTTATAGCTTATGAAAATGCCAAGCCCTGGCCGGGAATCGAACCCGAGTCCTCGGGGTGAAAGCCCAGTACGCTATCCACTAGGCCACCGAGGCGGGCTTATATATATATATATATATATATATATATATATATATATATATATGTATATGTATATGTATATGTATATATATGTATATAAAGAGAGCAGGGGTAAAATGGACGGAGGAACGAAAGAGGATCCATGGGGACAGGATGAGGGAGGTGTGGAGGATTAGAAGGAACAAGACATGAGTCGGAGTGCTTTGCGTGATCCAACAGGGTCTATGCGCAAATAATAATAATAATAATAATAATAATAATAATAATAATAATATATATAATTATATTATACGAGGGCTATTCAGAAAGTAGATTACGTTTTTGGATAAAAAAAAAACTAAGTACAGGAAAAAAATTTTATTATATACATTTGAAAGAGGAACTAAAATACTATTTTTCGACATAATCGCCAAACAAATTTAGACATTTGTCATATCGGTGAACTAGCTTTGAAATTCCCGTGTCGTAGAATTCCGCCGCCTGTGACGCCAGCCAGTCAGTCACGCCCGTGAGGGACAGGAAAGGTGTTCTTCTGGTTGACTTCTAGAACGTGGAGCAACCATAAACTCAGAAAGGTATTGCCAAACATTACGAAACTTAAGACGAGCTATCCAGAACAAGCGGAGAGGAAAACTGAGTGCAAAAGTGTTGTTTTTGCACGACAATGCCCGCCCTCACACGGCAAATCGAACAAAAGACGTCTTGACGGCCTTCAAGTGGGAGATTTTCCCTCATCCACCCTACAGTCCGGACCTGGCACCTAGTGATTTCCACTTATTCCCGAAGATGAAGACTTGGCTTACAACACAGCGCTTCGATGACGACGCAGATCTCCGCGCGGGCGTGACTGACTGGCTGGCGTCACAGGCGGCGGAATTCTACGACACGGGAATTTCAAAGCTAGTTCACCGATATGACAAATGTCTAAATTTGTTTGGCGATTATGTCGAAAAATAGTATTTTAGTTCCTCTTTCAAATGTATATAATAAAATTTTTTTCCTGTACTTAGTTTTTTTTTTATCCAAAAACGTAATCTACTTTCTGAATAGCCCTCGTATATTATTATTATATATATATATATATATATATATATATATATATATATATATATATATAATATTAATAGTAAATTAATGTAAGGCAAGGTTGTCCTTGTCTCAACGACATAGGTTGAGCCATTTAGTCGGCGCTGCCAAGAATATAAAACGAATTCCACACAGCAATAATTAAAAATTTTAGCAAAACTGTAGGTTATATGTCTGAATTGGTTTTGCATCTTAAATGACGAACTGCTACTTGTTGACCCTTAGACTCGAATTTAATAATTCAATTCAATAATTCAAATTCAATAACAGTAAGTAAGATTTCAATCATTCGTTTTTCCAATAAAAATATTCCTAGAAATATGTATGACATTTCATAAATTACTTTAACAGCCTATTTTACCAAACAACGTTTATTAGTACTACATATTTATAATAGGCTAACCCAACGCTTTATTTGAAGCTAACAATAATGTAGGAATAATGATGAAGCATTTACATTAATTTACCGGAAATTTATATGGGACCGTTTTTACTCTAAACTGAAGCAAAAAAATTGTGTTATTAAACAAAAAATTAAAATCATGTATCGTGTTTAATCTTCCTTTTTTATTTTAATTACGATACTTTGTTCGAAAACACAACATAACCTAAAAATGATTAGGTTCACTGAAATCAGCTGATCGTTACGAATTGATACAAAACAACTGATCTTTTACTATAACCACCGTTATAAAAATTAAATTAACGATTCATTTTGTACATTTACATCGGTCAAACTTCTTCGTAGTTTCCGTAGAGTAGTGGTTATCATGTGCGCTTCGCACGCGCAAGATTCCCGGCGTAAACACAGGAAATTTTAATTATAATTTAATACGACACATGCGACGTGCAAAATATACTATTATATCAACATAAATTTGTGCACTCGCATGATGCATTTTTTTTTTAACGTCCGACTATTGTGCACACTTGGGCTAATGCAGAAGATGGGATGATTTATACCGTATGAAAATGCCAAGCTCTGGCCCGGAATCGAACCCGGGTCCTCGGGGTGAAAGCCCAGTAGCAACTAGGCCACCGACGCGGCTCGCATGGTGCAAAATCGAACATCACAACCAACCTTAAACATGATACGTGTTTTAAAAAATCGAGTCAGATAACTGCAGAGTGAGAAATACAACCTGCGGCCCCCAATTACACCATTCATACAAGCCTAATTCATTCACAATTGGAAACTCGATTTAAATGGAAATACTTGTAAAAGAACAATCGACTGTGCCTTGTCACGTGATGCAACTGTCCGAAGATTGGACTGGACGCAACGCCACATAAATCTAATCACTTCCCCTGCATCAATGCAATTACACACTGCCTTCTTGCTAGTCGCCGGTGATTCCATTTCGAAGAATACGTTTCCTTCAATTGTTAAACATAGAAATCATTTCAGTATTTTAAGCAAGCTTTTGGAGCAGCCATTTTGGAAATACCCAGACCGACAAACCGTCACTGTCGTTGTGAGGAACATTGTCCACGTGACAAAGTTAGTGCAATTTCAGTGTCCTGAAACTACCAGATATTGAGTGCATTTGTACAGCTAAACTTGCAGGACACAGGATGCAGGACCTCTATTGGGCGGCAACCTATTAACCTCAGTTGATCTCGGACTGGAACATCTAATTCAATCATTTCATTGTCTCTACACGTTAAACCGGTTACAGCCTGACCGGTTCGAATACATTTCTCTTGAATGGTTATCCGGTGTAACGGTATCGTTGGTTGTGACCAAGTCGTTTTGGCAAAAGTATTTTGGTGAAAAATCGATTTAAGAATTTTAATCGATTATATTAAATTAAAACACAAAGTAAACTACGGAGAAAAACTAATATAAAAACACAATTATGGCTGTTTTTACAGTTTAAAAAATGTTAGAACAACAAATTTTACATTTAAAACTTTCAAACAACTCGCAACAAAATAGAGATAAACTTTGACAACGCCCAAACAGTTCTTACTTCACTACGTTGCAACAAGAAATAGAGGGAAAAAGTATAGCAAATAGCAAGTTAAAGAAAAGGTGTTTGTACTGTTGTCAACAGTTTAACAGGAAAATGACAAGAAAAATGTTTTAGCACTTGCGGCAACGTTCGAATATAACGTAGGTGTTGGGGAAGTCCAAACTGTTGTTCCTTGTTTAACAAATAACGATCCAGTCCAATTCAAACTGTTAGTTTCCGTTTGGCAAAGCAGTTTGTTTTTTGTAAATAGAATAACAGTATGTTTTAACAGTTTGGAGTTGTCTTACCCATCTCTAGTCTGAACAAGATTAGTGTACTCCTAGTGAACCTAGCGGCAGAGAAATTAACACTGTGACAACCAACCCACGATCTCTGAAAAAGTGATAGACGACTTAATATAAACACTAAGACAATGATAATTGTAAGGCACTGTAAATACATTTCTCATGATGGACCCTATACAATAATAATACAGCACAGATAGATAGCGTACAATTTCCTTACGTCTTCCGTTATCTTATCTTAAACCAGCAAATCACCAAAACTGTTTAAAGTACACATCAAATATTTACCAATATACTCTCTAGAATAGACTACATAAATACAAACACATGGCCTGTTTATTTTATTTTTTGGCCTCATGGGGACCACTTCAGTCTAAATTTCAGTTCTTCCTAACATCGGACTGTATTTTTTTCTCCAATAATCCCTCATTCGATCAGATCGTTGCTTCTTGACGGAATCTGTGATCACTGCCTTCTTGTGTCTCTTCGGTTTATCCACTTTAAAAATTTATTAGTCTTAAGAATGCGTGTTATTTTACATTTGTCTGTTGCATCATCCATTTTCAGTCCTATTTCACTGAGGTCTCCGAGGACTTGTGTGATGTATATTCCCTGTGTTTTCCTGTTGATGCTTCTCATTACCAGTTGTCTCAGGATTCTGTCCTCCGGCACTCTCAATATGTGAAAGAAGTGGGAAATGCTTCGTTTTTTCATTACCCTGAGAAACTGGGTCGATATATTTGTATACTGTTTCATTGGTGACTATTCTCCAGGTCCCGTCTTTCCGGTAGCTTTTGTTGAGACACGTTCTGATGATCCTTCTCTCTGTCTTAAGCAGCGGGTCCGTCTTATTGTTTTTGATTTGGAAGAGAGTTTCACTGGCATATAATGTTTCTGGGAGTACCACTGATTTGTAGTGTCGTATGTTTGTTTTTATTGACGTTTTTTTTGTACGTTGGCCAAGTTAGTAGCTGGGCTTTTTTAATTTTTGCTAACCTATTGAGTAGTGCGGGTTTTTCGTCCAGATTGTATGTTATGGTTTCTCCTAGGTATTTGAAACATTCCACGAGCTTTATGGTGTTTCCGTTAATGTTCACTTTATTTACGCATAGCTGGTCCATGGCCATGAGCTCTGCTTTTTCATATGATATTCTCAAGCCTAACTTCTGCGCAATGCTATCAAGGCTAATTATTTGTTCTCTTGCTTCGTGTAGATTAAGGGCAAGCATGGCCTGTTTATTTTATGTCTATATATTTTATTATTATTATTATTTATTTTTATTTTAATAAATTTAATCTTGTAACTTTTCACTATTTAGCGGTCACGTGCATTTCCTTATTGGTACATATGTTGTGTACTTTTGCTTGCTAACAACATATTTGCATGTTTAAGAAGACGGGCAAAAAACGCAAGCTGTAAAACTTACTTTATTTCCGTGCATAACATGTTAGGTCATTTTATATGTGAACGTACAGAGTAGTTTCAGTTTTTTGCTCCCCAAAAAAAAAAAAAAATTGGAGAAAACAAGAAAAGGTGAGATAAGTTCAGCCACTTCATCTAAGTGGTGGCTGCTTCCGGTTGCTGTACCCGGCACACTTTCACTTAACGCCACTTTGCTTATGGCTGCGAGATAAGACACTCTCCTTTGGCTTTTTGACTTCTTACGGTAGGTTTCATTTGTACTGCTGGGTTGGTGCTGTGACGTTTCGAATGGTATTGCTTTTACAGTACTATCCGTGCTATTATATAAGAAAGTTAGATACGTATTTTCATTATTAGAGCTGCTGGTGACACTCGGATTTAGTGCTACTTGATTTCAACAGCAGAGTGGTTCCATTCGACACTGCACCAGTCCAGCACTACAAGTGAAAACGGTCAAAAGACAGCCTTAACGCTTAGTGACGTTTGCACCACTTCGTGCAGTTCCGTCATAGTTCGTGTCTATTCGTCATTAGCTACAACCAAGGCTGTCACATTTCATATCAATTCCGACAGTCACCACGTGTTTAATTCTTTCACAACTAGAGAAATTACATTCCTTTATCGACCACGCCACTACTTCTTTTTTTTACGGCGAAAAGCACATTAAGGCTATTATCGCCTCCCTAAATATAAGTGTTAAAGTCGTAAGTGTAATGCTGTAAGTGTATGTGTGTGTTAGACTTGAGTACCGCGAGGGACGTCTAAATCCTCTCAATAGGTGCAGCTAGTTTGCACCACCTGCAGGGAGCATTGCCTTGAAGTTTGATTTCACTTAAGCTTTTTTGTTCGAGCTGAAAAATAACGTTTAGTAACCAAAAATAAAAATCATGTATCACGTTTTCTTTTCCTTTTTATTTTAATTACGATGATTTGTTTGAAAACACGACAAATTAACATAGCTAGTTTTTAACAACATAACCTAAAACTTTTTTTTTTTGGTGTTTAACGTCCGACTATTGTGCACACTTGGGCTAATGCAGACGATGGGATGATTTATAGCGTATGAAAATGCCAAGCCCTGGCCGGGAATCGAACTCGGGTCCTCGGGGTGAAAGCCTAGTACGGTATCAATTAGGCCACCGAGGCGGCTTAACCTAAATCTTATCAGGTGTTCAATGAAATCAGCTGATCAATAAAACAGCTGTTTACTATAACATAGCTTTTAACAATTTTTTTTTCAAGAAAGAATGTATGAAGATTTGCCGATTGACTTAATGAGAGACCAAGAGTGTTTATACAACCTCCAACAAGTGTATTGTGATAATAATCACATAAAAAAAACTCTTTTACTGAAATATTCTAAAAGCAAATACAAGTCACAAGCAATAACAACCAATTCAAAGTGTACCTAAACAGCAAGAAGGCTGCACTAACAGTGAAAACTGATCACGAAATGTACAGCACAATAAGTGAACGCACCTTTTTCTAGTTCATTCGACTCTAAGCATGCTAAATCAAACAACCATATCCAATGCGGTAAGAGTTGCTAGCGGCTGTTATATATTAAACAATTACATTTGCTCTAAATTGTATAAACGATTTTGAAAAAATAATCTAAATTTCCTAATAAATGACAAAGTTACTAGTTTTAATGAAACAGTATCGGCTTGTTTTACGGAAAAATAATTTCACACATTACCGTTTTTTTAATACAGAGTCCGCCAGTGAAACGGGATGATTAAATAAAGTAATTGAAAGTACAAGAATAGCCATTATGGATACAATAACACTACGTCTACCAAAAAGTCCTCCATTGCAGTTAAGGCATTCCTGGAGCCTGATTTGGAAGTTTTGCATGACCTCTCGCAGCATGTTGCAGGTATTGCCGCAATCTTGTCTGTAGTCAATTCGTTGTTTGAGGGCTTGAATGGTTGTGGGTGCTTGAAACACTTTTGTTTTTAGGTATCCCCATAAAACAAAAAACAAGTACCCCCCCCCCAGTGTCACTTATTCCAATGCGAACGGCATGTTGTTTGGCTGATCGGCGAGGACTTCTAACCATAGCCTGTTGAATAGCTGCGATGTTTTCGTGTGTTCGAACAGTTTTTACACTCCCGCCTCTTTTTTAAGACGTTGATCCCGTTTGCTCGACGTGGTTTACCCATGTTAGAATTGCATATCTGACGGAACAGGCTGGTTACGCGGTATTTTAAAATGACGTCGGAAAGCACGTCGAATTTTGCAAAAAATTTTCGCCATTTTGATAATACGCTTTCACCGCGTTGGTCACCCGTCCGACGATCCATTGCAACTAAATGGTAGATCGTGCATGTGGTGACGCGCCAGTAACCATCCCCCCACTACCTGCCAACTTTACCTCAAGGCCACCTACAATCATCCCGTTTCACTGGCGGACCCTGTACTTATATTTTAGACAAATAAATAACGCAATTTTCCAAACACAGTTCCAGGTGTAAGACGTAGTTACAGACCGGAGGATGCTGGCAGAACTCACGGGATGCAGTGTCTTACCTAGAAAAGGTCATCTGCATCGGAAAGACGCTTCCTGTTGGTAACCTCCTAACAATACTTCATTGTCACACACCGTGGATCATGAGGCCCCATATCCGTCATAAACGTACAATCAAAGGCTCATTAAGGACATTATACCAGGTTCGTGCTGCCTGTGTAGTTATAGCTTGCATGACGAACATATAACGTTTAAATACAATACACAGAATTTCCGCTGGAAAATTATTTAACAGTGCGGCCATTATTCGATCCAGATCAGTGTACGTGTAATGAGATCGATACTACTTCGAGAGGTAGTTAAATCAGCTTGCTTCCCTTTTCGGTTATCCTAAAGATCCAACACAATTATCAAAGATAAACTACTTCTTTTCCAAAACAGACCCAAACTAAATCATTCAGCACGAATAGCAGAGAACTTGTAGTAGTGTTGGTTATCCTAAAGATCCAACACAATTATCAAAAATAAACTATTTCTTTTCCAAAACAGACCCAAACTAAATCATTCAGCACGAATAGCAGAGAACTTGTAGTAGTGTTGGTTATCCTAAAGATCCAACACAATTATCAAAAATAAACTATTTCTTTTCCAAAACAGACCCAAACTAAATCATTCAGCACGAATAGCAGAGAACTTGTAGTAGTGTTGGTTATCCTAAAGATCCAACACAATTATCAAAGATAAACTACTTCTTTTCCAAAACAGACCCAAACTAAATCATTCAGCACGAATAGCAGAGAACTTGTAATAGTGTCGGTTATCCTAAAGATCCAACACAATTATCAAAGATAAACTACTTCTTTTCCAAAACAGACCCAAACTAAATCATTCAGCACGAATAGCAGAGAACTTGTAGTAGTGTTGGTTATCCTAAAGATCCAACGCAATTATCAAAGATAAACTACTTCTTTTCCAAAACAGACCCAAACTAAATCATTCAGCACGAATAGCAGAGAACTTGTAGTAGTGTTGGTTATCCTAAAGATCCAACGCAATTATCAAAGATAAACTACTTCTTTTCCAAAACAGACCCAAACTAAATCATTCAGCACGAATAGCAGAGAACTTGTAGTAGTGTTGGTTATCCTAAAGATCCAACACAATTATCAAAGATAAACTACTTCTTTTCCAAAACAGACCCAAACTAAATCATTCAGCACGAATAGCAGAGAACTTGTAGTTGTAGAAAAAGTTTCATTTTAAAAATTCCAGTTCAGGCCAAATCAACAGAATAAATGGTAAGCCAACAGAAACACTGCAAGAAAGTTTGGTCCCGAAGCTACTGTCATAAAGACGGAAAGTAACCAGATTTTGCCAAATTTTAGTCTTACACAATGATCCAAACAGCGGTCAGGGTTTACCATAGTTTCCGATTTAATATTCGAAAATTTAATTCACTAATGCAACTCAAATGGCGGATGATACAGTGAAACACAAATATATAGACTGGTATTAGATTCCCTAGCTACTTGTGGGATTTTTATGGTTGTTAAATTGTCAAAACCCTGGCGAACTGACACTTAGGTAGTGAGGTAGGGGAAACTGGGGCCTTATCTAACAAGCAGATTGTGCGTGGACGCTAGGCGGAAGAAGTGAGACGTATCTCAAATCAGACTGACGTCCATCGGGAGTGCAAATTGTGGAAAGAGGAGACGGTAACAAAGGAGCTTCTAATTGAACCTAAAAGCAGAAGACTTCTCGAGCATCAAACTTAAAGTGTGAGAAACAAAACCCTTAAAGGGCTACGATAAGAGGATTCACGTGACTTGTATGTACTTCAAGACTGCACAACTGTCGGCCAAGAGCATTAAGATGTTTAGTAAAGAGCAAGTGAAGAAAACCTTTGAACTCATTACAAGTCACGTGGTGTACTCTACACGCGAACAGGGAGTGAATTTAGCACGAAGAAACAGTGCGCAGGTTATGCAGGATGGAAGAGGAATCTGCAGGTCTCATAATATGATTGTGAGGCTCTTGCCAGCAGGGTGTTCACTGAGGGAACCATCTACTGAGAGGTGTAAAGCATCAAATCTTGGATGTAAGAAACAACAATGTTGTGGTTTTGCTGATCAATTGTAACAGCTTCGAGACTTTCTGTTTTCAGTATGCCTGTCAAATAGCAAGCCCTCGGCCCTGGAAGGCGGTCAACAACGTACAGCAATGGTAGTACCAACGGTTTGTGGTACTAGTGTTCCTGGTAGCAACGGTAGAGGACAAGTGTTCACTGAGGGAACCATCTACTGAGAGGTGTAAAGCATCATATCTTGGATGTAAGAAACAACAATGTTGTGGTTTTGCTGATCAATTGTAACAGCTTCGAGACTTTCTGTTTTCAGTATGCCTGTCAAATAGCAAGCCCTCCGCCCTGGAAGGCGGTCAACAACGTACAGCAATGGTAGTACCAACGGTTTGTAGTACTAGTGTTCCTGGTAGCAACGGTAGAGGACAAGTGTTCACTGAGGGAACCATCTACTGAGAGGTGTAAAGCATCATATTTTGGATGTAAGAAACAACAATGTTGTGGTTTTGCTGATCAATTGTAACAGCTTCGAGACTTTCTGTTTTCAGTATGCCTGTCAAATAGCAAGCCCTCCGCCCTGGAAGGCGGTCAACAACGTACAGCAATGGTAGTACCAACGGTTTGTGGTACTAGTGTTCCTGGTAGCAACGGTAGAGGACAACAAACGGGACGCTGGAAAGTAATCGCTGAACTATTCATCCTTATGGTAGATTTTCAATTATTTATGGACCAAAAACATCCTTGGAACCGGAGTTCTTCCGATGCCCCGAAGCCTCGGAAAAGGAAGGGAAGACATATAGGCATCTAGACTTACGTTTTAGTTTTTAGGTTTTAGGTTTGCACTTGATAACGCGAGTTGAACCGCAATCTCTAAAATCGTATAGTTCATTACACACAAAAGATGGTGAATTCCCGAAGAAAATACCGTAATAACACAAATGGTTTCGATCAATATTTCGTCATTATTAGCCTGACAACATTTTTGAAAAACACATTATACATCAGTATATTTCAGACTTTTAACATAACCACCCTTAAACGTTTCGTTACCTTAACAATTTTCTGATATTTTTAGTGAAATTCCGTTTAAAAATGAGTTACTGAAGCAGCCACTATAGAAAGCCCCATACCAGGAACCTAGAAAGGGGCGTCGATTCTGACCTCTATATCACTTTTTGAGGGGTTGTCAAAATGTGTGTATCTCGGACGTTAAACACACAAAAAACAAAAACAAAAATCTATATATATATATATATATATATATATATATATATATATATATATATATATATATATGGGGAGCGCGCGTGCATCCGTATGTGTGTGTAAATTTAAATGATATCGTTATATTAAAAAATTATAAACAAATATGTTAGCAAAGCTCAGTGGTCGATGTGGCTAAAGCACCAGTCAGTCTGCTGCGCCTCTGATTTTTTTTTTTTTAACGTCCGACTATTGTGCACACTTGGGCTAATGCAGACGATGGGATGATTTATAGCGTATGAAAATGCCAAGCCCTGGCCGGGAATCGAACCCGGATCCTCGGGGTGAAAGCCCAGTACGCTATCAACTAGGCCACCGAGGCAGCATCTGCTGCGCCTCTGAACTGAGTATCTTAAGGTTCTTAGTTCGAGCCGTAGTTACTATCGTTGCTTTAGCCTTAGAATGCAAGTGTCTCAACTTTTCTTCTGCTTCGACCCCTAAAAATGTTTTGTCCATAGACCGCCATATGTGTTGCACAAATATCACCGCAAATGAAGCTTTAATTAGGAGCAATTGAGTAATAAATTTTTCTTAAAATGATTTGCATTTTGTATTATTAGATATACATTACAGATATAATTATGTTTATAGAAGCAGAAATTTAAATAAAATATAAATCACATAAATACATAAAATTTTAATGATATGGTTGCGGCTGATGTCCGATTATTTTACTTTTATCCGGGGAAATATTTGTTAATATTAATCGTAAATCATGTTCTGGTATCTTGAATCGATTTCTTGTCTCGATATTTGCATAGCTAAATCCTGCCTCAACCAAGTAGGAACTAGGAAATGCTAACAGCAGTGGTTCGCTGATTTTTTTTTTTTTTTAACGTCCGACTATT